>JAUMHP010000080.1:3792480-3825247 GCA_032361065.1 Enteromius trimaculatus
AAATACAATAAAATGTTAACCAAAATGAAAATAAATCTTTAAAAGCTCTAAACAACTGTTTTTGTAGTGATGTCACAGAAGAACCATTTTTTTCAAAGAACCTACCTTTTTTTTTTTTTTTTTTAAAAGGGATATTTTTTCTTAGTGGGAAAAACATTTAAAGAACATTTTTTCCGCCATTAAAGAACAAATTGTGCAATTGAAAATTTCCATTGATGTTAACGCAAATAACAATTTTCAAACCTGTATGAGTTTCAATCTTATACTGAATATTTGGAAGAATTTTGAAGAATCAAACATTTGTTGGTCTCCATTGACCCCATATTGCAGGGAATTAAATACCATTTAGAGAACTGATTACCAGCACTCCTCAAAATATTTTCCATTATGTTCAACGTTAGACAGAAACTCCTACAGGTTTGGTACGATGTGAGGGTGAGCAAATGACAACATTTTAATTTTTTGGATGAACTATGCCTTTAAGGTACCGTAGGTGCCAATTAAAAAACATTATCTTTTAAAAAAAGTGCAGTATATTTCAGCTAGTTGCCAATGCAATATTTCTAAAAAACGTCTCAATTAAATAAACTCAATAAAATGACTCAATAAAATAGCTAAATTAACTACAACTAAGAAATTAGACACATATTTTTAAAGTGATAAAAAGTGTAACTAAAGTAAAAGAAAATCTAATTCAGGTCCAGCAACTATTTGTTTACAATGAGAAAGACAGAAAAAAAGAAACTCATAAACAAAACTGAATAAATTATGACAATATTTAATTTTTGGGACGTCTATGCTTTTAATGGTATGTCAATGAGACTAAAATACCTCTGCTTCTCGCTGACCGTTGTGAGAATCTTTTATATTCGTAAAGTCAAAAGTCCTTCAAATGTCACATGTGAGGACGTATAGAAAGTGACAGCTTTTCATGAGGCCTGGGATTAGTGCTTTACTGTAAACGTGTTTTGATGGATTAACAAAGTCAGTCAACTGAGTTTAAGACCAAGAAGTGAGCCACCAAGAAAAACCTTTCTAACCTCCTGCATGAGGTCAGTGTTTTGCTGCTTGTGTCTAAAGTGAATTTAAGCCTGCTGTTTCTAATGAAAGCTCACTCCTCTAGTATCCAAAATCTATAACTGAGTATGTATGAAATACACACTTACCCACTGGGAATCTCTCCCACCACATCAACACCACTAACAGCTCTCAGATCAGCATAATGAGAAACAAGAGTCCCTGCAATAATCTTTAAACACACACATACGAATCTGTCCCTTTGTGTCCTTTATAGGCTGAAGATTTCTGGTTTGAAATTCTGCTACTCACCACCATGAGCTCTATGGGAACAGGGAGCAGTAATCTGTGACTGTAGCAGGAGCTGATCTCTTTCACGATGATCAGAGCTGTGAGAGCCACCAGACTGATCAGAAGAGTGGGAATGTGAGTCTGTCGTAAGAGCCCGGCCAGCTCCACCAGAGTCTAGAGAGAGAGGTTCGCACATTCATCAAATGAGCATGTTTAAGAATAAGTCGGGAACTGATTTTTGCAGGAGGAAACATAATAATAATTGTATTTGTTTCAAATGAGGTTTATTTGGGTGCATAGTGCTCTCTGCTGGTAAAGGTGCTATGGGAATAAAATGGTATTGTGAAGGCACTTGGCGCTTGTTTCATTGTCCAAAGGTAATTTATGAAAGCAAATCCCAAAAGGTCTCACACAACAGGACGACTGATTTCAGTGAACGGGATTTGATTGAGAACAGGATTTCAAAGGAGAGGGTGCTTGCTGCAGAGCCAAATGGGAGGAGCTAGAGCACTAGCTCCTCCTCCCTGGAGCTCCAGCTCCCCCTAGGGGCGGGACTTGAGGTTTTATTGGTCCAGATGCACGGCTAAAGTAGAGTACATTCGAATGTGATGAATGTTTTTTGTGGGAGCCTAGCTGGTTGCAGAAAATTTTCAAGTGTCATTTGAAACCATGGAATAAAAGAATAAAAATGGTAAACTTGAGGTTTTATTTTAAAATTCTAAAATTATTCTTGCAATTCCGAGATTATATCTCACAATCAACTTGTCATTCTCTCTTCTGAGTTTACATTTCTGGCTTTTTTCCCCTCAGAATGCACAAACTCATGATTGTTGAGTTAAATCAAGCTGCAAAGTCCGAAATACTAAATATGAAGTTTCCATAAAAATTCAGAACTGTGAGACAAAATGTTATAGGTTAGTATTTTATAGTAATAGTATTTCATACTGTAACTGGGCAAATATGTGTTCCATATTATGTAGACCAAAAATAGAGTAATCATAGCAGGTTTCATTCATTAGTCACATTTAAATGTCTTTGTTTAGCATCAAAGTATTTTTTTTGGCAACAGAATTACACGCGCATCTAAGTCACTGTGACGTCTTCACAAAATTGGTCTAGAAGTGCTGGGATTCTTCCACCCGCCATGATAACTTTTAGCATTTTAGCATGTGTATTATTTTTATTTAACCATAGTTTTTATTTATTTTATTTCAGTATTTCTTTAACCTGAAAAGATGCATCAGACATCAGACAATGCATCAGGTGTATAACTAATCACATGCAAAATGCGCAATGAAAAAAACGTGTGTGAATTATGTTAATTATACTGTGGGTGTGAGAAACACATACATGTTGAACTTTGGAGAATGTTTTTGCATGTAATAGTAATTCCTTCCTAGCATTTAAAACAACATGGCAATCAGCCTGCAAGAGAGTAGAGAGTAACCTAGTAGAATTTATATATTGATAATTATTATAATCATTATTGTTAAGCATTGTTATTACTATTTATCTAATTATTATTAGAGAAAATAAGCAAATAATATCTATGCCAGAATCTTGCGCATCAAGTTTCAGTTTTCAATAGTTTTGATGCTATCAAAATAAATATTTACTTCTATTACGATTCAAGCCCCGCCCACTAGATCAAGGGAGGGGGAGCTGGAGCTCTAGCTCCGCCCATTTGGCTCTGCAGCGAGCACCACTTGGGTTCAAAGCGCGTTTCGCGCCCACCTGGGAAAAAATATTCAATGACCGAGTACTATTCTTAGCTTATGTTGACTATGTAACCAGCTGGAACACTCACATAGAGCAGCTGCAGGGGTCCACTGAATCGTCTGGGTGAAACTCCAAACAGGTATTTGAGTTGAGAGGTGATCACGTGAGTGGCCGCAGCTGTCGTATAGCCCCGCACTAACGGCTCCGAGAGATACGTCACTACAAACCCGAACCGAACCAGACCCAACAGAACCTACAGAAACAAACAAATGGAAACTATAGCGGTCCGTATAAGAGGCGTGCTGTTTTGTAAGACTCACCTGAAATATGCCGCAGAGTAAGGTCGTTGCCGCGGCCACTTTCACGCGCTGAACATCTCGCGCCTCCGTGTCCATGACGACTGATCCGTTTGTCCCATTGGTCAGAAATTGATCATCAGGAGCCAATCGCTCTGAGACGCTCCCGATCATTATGCTAATCACTGCAAAGGTTCCTAGAAGGCGTGCAAATCAGGTGTTTTCACACTATGAAGTATTTCTTACTGGTAACTATAAAGCAGTTTTTACATGATCTACATTCTTTCTTTTCCCTCACCTATGGAGACATGTCTAGAAGTGCCAAAGATGAAGTACACCAGTACAGGATAGAAAGAGGTGTAAAGACCAAACACAGGAGGGACTGAAGCTAAGAGAGCGTATGCCATACCTAAGTATTAACACACACACACACAGTTTATAATGTATCCCCTTGGCTTCCCATTCGCACCTGCTGTTATAATTTATAACATTGTTTATAACGATTATCAGCTTTTTTGTAAACTGACCCTGAGGCAGATGCATGATTCCCACACTGACACCCGAAACCATGTCACCAAGTCCATTCTCCCGAACAGAATACTGCGGGATCCAGGAGAGAAGCGGTATCCACTTAAGAATTAAAATCTTCCACTGTCCCACAGAGCACCTCGAGCAAAGAATACAGAGCTTGTTTCAAAACATTGTTGGCTGATTGCAACAATATCCATAAGAATGAACTTTTAGCTCATTTATTTACAGTATGTGTCGCTAAAAACATAAAGAAATAAAGAGTACACTGGGAAAAAAAGGTAACAATTGCACGTTGTCATTATTACAGTGTATTAAATGAAATATCCATAGTTTTCAAGCACTTGTTTGTATAAACAGTTGCTTTCTCTGATTATGCAAGCTCACATTACAACATCCCTATCATAAACGACTGGTCATCTGAATGTGTATATTTTTAAATAAAAAGCTAAATCATTAATTATTTGTTATATGTAAGTACCAAGAGGATGGGTTTGAATCTGCAAGGTGCATGTCAATATCTACCTATATTGCAACTGTTCACAGTAAATCTAAACAGAGCTTTGTCTGTGCATCTTACCTTAGAGAGTCATGGATCTTCTCCTTTATTGAGGATCTTTGGATTTCAGTCTGCCGTTGGGCTACTTCGTCTAGTTTAGGTTCATCCAAGATGATCCTCTTCACACAAAACGTCGCTCCAGCACGTTCAGATACACCCATACCTGTCCTGTTCATGTTCATGGCATGCCCCTTTCTGCTTAGGTTTTACGGTTTTAGCAACCCCCCTCAAACCCCACTCCCAGAGGTTAACGTATGGACTGAGACTTTTTTCTCCTGTTCCTGAGTCTTTGAGGATTCTCCTTTTCACTGAGAATAATGAGTCCATTTATGGGTTTTCAGGGCAGATGACAGACATGATGGAAGGAATCAACTATAGCTGCAGCCACAGGGTTTCTAGGGGGGTCTCATTGTGCAAAGCAGAAATGTCTGCATGAGAAATATATGTGGGGCCTTGCCTTGTAGTCTTTACAGGTCCATCCCACAGCATGCAGTCCCATAAACATGAGCGTGCCAAATAGATCACACATCTGTAAATTAACTCATGTTACTTCACACGCTGACAAACTGTTTCTTTTTTCACTTTTCACCTGCACTTTTTGTCCAAAGCACATTTTTTGGCAATATCTGGACAGTCTGTACTAGACCAGGAATGCTCAGAATAATAACAGTTTCAGTTTTTTGTTACGCTGATTAAGTGATACTTTTCACAGTGAGCACAAAGGTTCATACAACACTGTCTGGTGTGCTTTAAACTTTGTCATCTGTCAGTTTACTTTTAATAATTTTAGTTGTCAAGATGACTTCCATTAGTTACATGGCTATTTTATGTAAGATGTATAAACTTACAGCACATAGTTAAAAGGGCAAAGGAACCAAATAACCAGACATGGTTATGAAAATATACTTGATATTATTATGGAAAAACATTAGCTGAATTTGACAGATAAATGGTAAAATTACAAAATATTTTAGTTCCATTACGTTTGTGCCTATTTAATGTAAATGAAAAGATACAGTTCATTTAATACGTACATCAACCTTTTGTGACAATATAAAGAGTAATTCAGTATAGCTACGTGTTGTTTGTTTATATGTTTTCATATATGTATCTTATTTAATTGTGATTAAAAAATAAATAACTGATCAAACAAGTGGAACACAACACATTTCATGAAACACACACACATACACTTATAATTGCTGTCAAATTATTTGATTAATTGCATCCATAATAAAAGTTTTTGTTTTCATAAAATATGTGCGTATACTGTGCATATTTCTTATGTATATCAATACAAACACATGTATGGTTTAAGAAAATATTTTGTTTATATACTAAATGTATTTATGTATAATATAAAATATAACAATATGTATATTTAAATGTATAAAATAAATGTAAATGTCTGTGCATTTATATAGATAATAAATATACACAGTACACATATAGTGTACATAAAAACTTTTATTTTGTATATAGATAGATAGATAGATATAGTGCAGGACACTGTGGTTAATTTTTGTAAGTGAGCATAACAAAATATATATTATACTCAAGAATTCTTCATGCAGATTTACCACCAGAAAAATAGATAAAAGATTTTGGACCAAAAAGTGGATTTGACACTTATATACAAGTCTTATACACACACACACACACATATATATAGACTTGTATATTAGTGTCAAATCAAATCAAACTTACCAACACTTTAAAACATTTTTGCAACTGCACTTTTTTTTTTTTAATGTTCTGTTTGTGTGTGACAGACGTCATTTTAACGTCCAAAACACCGGTAGTGTTTTTATGTTTTGGTTTTTGTTATTTTTTTGCAAAGTGGGATTGAGGTCAGTCCTTTACAGTCTGGCTGGCACTGAAGCGCGTAACCGCGGATGGTGGACAGCTTGGCCCCGCCCCTCCCGTCGCGTCATCACCATGGTGAATCCCATCAGCGATGCCGGGACTCAAGAGGAAAAGAGAACTGCATCTCACAACTCAACCAGAAGATGCTTCAAACTTTCCAAAGAACAACATGTTAGTCGCTTTCCTGTCATCCTATCCCCGTAAATATCAGAAAAACTCACTTTAAGTTGCCGTTGATAACAGCGGCTGTAGCACACTTCATGGAGCGACAGCAGGTCAGCGGCGCGTCCTCACACACCCCGCAGGTGAAGCAGCACCAGCACAAACACAGCCTCAAGCGCCGCTTCGAAGTGCTGGAGACGCTGGGCAGAGGAGCCTACGGCAAGGTCAAGCGAGCGGTGGAGAGACGCTGTGGAAAGACGGTGAGCTGCTTCATACCACCACTGGCTTCACAGTTTCGAGGTTCTGACACAATCTTATTTGATATATATACATATATCATATCTATATACATATACAATGAAATATCTGGACTTGTTTTTTAATGAGATTTCCATGCCTACAAAAATAATAAATTATCAAGCAATTATCAATAATGCAACAATTCCCAAGAGGAACCCTGATTTGCTTTGTTTAATCTTGAAAACTAACAACTATTACTTTTATTATGATGATAAATTAGGGCGGTCATAAGATTAATTAATCACAATGAATTCTTCTAAGCTTCAACAAATGAAATTATATCTGGTTTTACATTTAAAAATTACATTATGATTTCCAATATTAAGATTTCCAATACGCGAAAAAATATAAAGAACGAATAAATAAATGCTTATTTTTAGTGTCATTATGATTTATATTCTAAATTTGATTTTATGCTAGTATTTTTTTGCTTTGATGTCAGCCTAATTTTTGCCAAAGTGTTTGTTATTTTTTATTATTGTTCTTTAAAATATGTCTATATTAATGTTTCAGTTTTAGTTATTTTAGTACATTGTTAAACTAATAAGCCAAGTTTGTTATTTCAGTTGACATTTTATTTCAAGCCACAACATTGTATTATTTTATAAATTAACTGTGCAACCCTGGCTTGTTCTCAATAAATTAGGGACTCAATATTATAACTTATTACCAGATTTCATAATAATAGATAAATGTCATTTTTTCAAAAATGTACATATTTTGAGAAAATATCCTGCATGTCCTCTTACCTCTGACAGCGTGTCAGTCATTCAACACGTCTTTACCTAGCAATTCACCTCAGTTAATTATTTTTGGGAAATTTTGGACTCATCCAATAGGTGCTTTGTGCATGTACACGCATGTCCACTGTATGTAGTCCTCATGTTAGCACACTTAATTAAATGCTTAGCCACTCATTCATCGCTCAGTCTGTCATTTAACAAAAACAAAAGACCCATTCCCCCCAGCCTGCTGTCTGCATGCTTTCACAGCCAGAAAACGTACCGCATTAATGGAGAGGAATGAAGTAATCTCAGTGTCCAATCAGATTAGAGCTGCAGCTGAGCCTCTGTCACTCATCCGGACTCAGAGGTGAGGTATTCGGGAATCCAGGAGCCTTAAGCATAGCTGGGATTCCTGCAGACAAACACTAACAGCATTCAGAGGAGGCCAGGCGCTGGCTGCATGTGTGACAGGGGAGCAAGGCGTCTCTCCAGATCTCCAGATTGGGGTCAGAGTTGCTTGGCAGTTTCCCAGATGGCACTGCCAGTGCCGCCATACAGACAGCACTTTTAGATGTTTTTTTGGGGGGGTGATTCAATTTCAATATCCCTTTATTTCTTTTTATGTACACTACCAGTCAAAAGTTTGGAAACGGTACGATTTTTTTATATTTTTAATAAATGCTGTTCTTTATATATTGCTTTCCATGTAAATTCATTCATCATTGGCTCATAGTATTTGGTTCAGTGGTGTGATTGTTTATAATGTGTCTGTTTGTGTGCTTCAGGTGGCTATTAAATCTATTAGAAAGGAGAGATTGAGGGATGGTCTGGATAGAGCTCACATCCAGAGGGAAATCGAGATCAGTGCCTCTCTTGTGCACCCACATATCATCCGTCTGTATGAAGGTAAATCACATCAACATGCTGACGCCATCCGTGTGTGTGCGTCCAGAGTCTTTTAATGAAAGGTGTTGTGTTTTCAGTGTTTGAGAGCAGAGAGAGGATTGTGATGGTAATGGAGTACGCGAGCGGAGGAGAGCTGTACGAATACATTCAGGACAGACAGAGACTGTCAGAGGAGGAGGCCAGACACTTCTTCAGACAGATCACATCTGCTGTGCAATACTGCCATAAAGTAAATGAACACAATGATCTTTTTTTAAAATCTTATGCCTTTCATACTGTGTATGAGCAACATTGCCTGGTCAACATGTTACCAGCTTCATTGTAAATAATGTAAATAACTTACTTTTAACAAATGTGACCCTTGACCAGAAAACCAGTCATAAGGGTCAGCTTATACATCTTCTGAAAACTGAATAATAAGCTTTCCATAAGATAGACAATATTTGGCCAAGATCCAATTATTTTAAAATCTGGAATCTAATGGAGCAAAAAAGTCAAAATATTGAGAAATTTACCTTTAAAGTTGTCCAAATGCATATTACTAATCAAAAATTAAGTTTTTATGTATTTATAGATGTATCTTAAAGTCGAAAATGTACAACATATCTTCGTGGAAAAAAACTACTTAATATCCTAATGATTTTTGGCATAAAAGAAAACTATGATTTTGACCCACGCAATGTATTTTTGGCTGCTTATGACTAGTTTTGTGGTCCAGGGCCACAGATATGCTATTAGTGTGATTTATTCCCACCTTCATTCTTCCTAAATACCCCTTCAAAGTATTTTGTACAGCAAATAAATAAATGTTAATTAAACCAAAATTATTATGTGTTATATGTACTCATATGTATATGTATAAAATCTATTGCTGTTCCTCAGAATGGTGTAGTTCATCGTGACCTCAAACTGGAGAATATACTTCTGGACACAGACTTAAATGTGAAGGTAACGCACTTGATGGAGAACTAACAAATGATTTATGCAATTTCATTTGGATCATGGATCATGGCAGAGACTGATGGTTTTCAATCCTCTGAAAAAAAGCAATACTGCACATAGTATTTTTTACAATCATAAATACAGTGGAGAAGATAACAGATCCAAACAGACAGTTAAAGTGAAAAGCCTAATGTAGGGTCTTTTTGGAATCTGTCAAATGTATTATTTTAAGTATTAAATCAGGTCCCATGTGAAGGGTTAAGGATGTGCATACCTGGTGACTGTGGAATGAATTTGACTTCATCCTGGTGTTTATGAAATTGCTCTTTAATTGGTTTAGGGGCGTCATCATTCTGGAATATGGGAACGTTATAAGGAAACAATGTTGAATTAATATTTTTGCACAATAGAACTGTCTCATTCCATGTCCGATCAGATGACAAGAAAAACAGCAGTGTATACCTCACCATGCCTAATAGCTGGTAACAGACAGGGTTGAAGGCATCCTTTGTCTTCATATAGTAACTGGATGTAGGAAACATAATAAAAGATGACTTGTTATTTAGTTTCTCAAACCAGATTTTGCATTGCCCTTACATACAGAACCTGAATAAGAGAGATTTTGTTTATGTCTTCAAATCTTACTGCAAGCAATTCAGCATAAACCCTCAAATCAAATGCTTTTGAGCTGATGAGAGGAATAAATTCAGTCTAGTGTGTCCAAATGTTTGCCGGGTGGTGTAATTCGATTCATCTCAGCCGCTGCATTTCTAATTAGAATTATACTATGAAAATTAACCTCCTTTCATATGGTCTTCTGCTATTTTTGTTCACCCTCCATGAATCAGAAATAGATTCCATTAAATAAACAGAAGTAGGTCACCCATTTTAATAGAGAAGTGCTTTATCTATAAATGCTCTGTTTGTTGTAGTTAGCCGACTTTGGCTTGTCCAACCGCTACACGAGAGGCCAGTGTCTGGACACGTTCTGCGGGAGTCCACTGTATGCATCACCAGAGATTATCAACGGACTTCCTTACCACGGCCCTGAGGTGAGAGCCCTGCCTCAACGCTTACTCTGATTGTGAAAGTACACTTCTGCATGCTTTTGAAAAGAGTACGTATTATGCAAATAATATGGTATACTTAAGTGAGAGCTGAATGTAATGTTTTGACTCTTGATCGCATGAATACATTGAAATGCATTATAGTTTCAAAGTAGGGCAGTCAGTTGAACATGCTTTCTGACCCACTTATGTCATTTCATGGTTAAAGTAATGTGCATTGACAAAAATAATTCTTAGTTTAGTAAGGCAGTTGTTAAGTTCAGGTATTGGGTAGGATTAGTGATGTAGAATAAGGCATTAATATGTGTTTAATTAGCACTAGTAAATGGCTAATATTCTCGTAATATGCATGCTAATTATCACCTAATAGGTGTAACCATAAAATAAAGTGTTACCAAATGTACTTTAAAATCAAAGCAAGTATTATTACTGCATTATATGTAATATATAAACATATTTTTCTTAATTACATTAATGTGTGTGCATAAGCATATGTTATATACTAAAACTTTTATTTTGGATTTGATGAATCATTTTGAAAAATGTTGGCAACCAAAGGGTTACGAGTCCTATTAACTTTCACTATATGAGCAAAAAATACAATGGAAAGCCGAAAGCACTGGTTAGCAATTTTCTTCAAAATGTAATTTCAGTCTTAATATTGTATCATCTGCAAATAAAGCTTTTTAAAACGATCATTTTACAGTTAAAAGTACACCATAAATGCATTTAACAAGGGCATTTAAATCCCAATGTCTGTTTACAGCTGTTTCTGCTCCTGTATCGCAGGTGGACTGCTGGTCTCTGGGTGTGCTGTTATATGCTCTGGTTTATGGCTCTATGCCTTTCGATGGCACAACTTACAGCATCCTTAAAGAGCAGATCCGCCACGGACGATATAAAACCCCTGATGTCCTGTCCGGTGAGTTTAACACACTCCCATATATCTGCCTATCAAAGTAACATCTTTACCATGATTCCTTCAATTCTTGCTATAGAGGCCCGTTCATTGATCAGATGGATGCTCACAGTGAAAACAGAAGACCGAGCTACTGTGGAAGACATCGCTAACCACTGGTGGCTCAGCATAAACTGTCCCAAAGCTTCAGAGAGTAAACCGTGCGCCTCTACTCTACCCAGAAAGAAACATAAGGATAGAGCTTTGATCTCAAACAGCAGCTTCACTCTGCTGTCGCCGCTTCAATCATCTTGCCACAACCAGCCCAAGAAGGGTATCCTGAAGAATCTCTACAGTCAGGTGGAGTACACAGACAGGTCTGGGGCTGCTGGAAACGGTACGGCAGCGACTAGCAAGGACTTGGAAAGAATCGGGACAGATAATGGAAGGAAGAGGAAGGGCATTCTTAAATGTAGTGGAAAGGTCTCAGGGGTTTCTACAAACATGTCGGCTCCTACCTGGTCACATGGTTTCAGCAAAACTAGCCAGGTGTGTGATGGTGGCGAGCAACAGGAGATGGAGTTCGAGATCGAGATCTCCCTGTGGAAAACACACGAGTCTACAGGACTACACTTTCCACAGAGTAGCTATTTTGATCATGTGCAATGATTGTAAATGCATTGAATTAAATAACAAAGTATTTAAGGAATACTTTACTGTTCAATCTTATGTAGCATTTGTTAATCTAGGTGAATGCTACTGTATTGTTATTTGTTATGTATTGTTATGTGATAAAATGAAAATAAAAGTTATTTTTGTATTATTTAATTTATAAAACTATTGATTGAGCATTGTTAATTGACGTTTGTTTGTAATGTTATACAACTATTAAAATGTATGTTAGAAACTAATATGTTCTACAAAATAAGAGTTCGTCTGCAAAAAACAACTAAATTGCACATTATCGGTAATATCAATGAAACTACATTTGGATTGTTTTCATTAAGTGATAATAACAAACAAATACAGGTAATTTACTTCAAAACTTTAACAGTCGATTTTTGGTCAAAGCAGATGGACCACATTTTGTTTTATAAGTAAAAAAAAAACATTTTTTAACCTCACATGCCGATATAACTTAGACTCCTGACAAAGGTTGTTGTTGTTGTTAGCCTATTATACTGTATGGGTGTAAAACTTACACGCAATAGAAAAGTTGCTTGTGGAAAGTTTCTTGGAAAACGCCCTGAAGAAGATATCACAAGTTTATCAAGTTAGCTTTGAAACTTCTCTCAGCTCGCGCGCATTTGTCACCTGACCTGAATACAGCGCTCTGATTCGCTAAAATTGACATATCGGCTTCTCTTCGAAAACTAGGAGCTTGTCGGCTTCTGCAGGTAAAACGTGAACTCGCCATGCCTTGAAGGTGGACAATACAGGCTTTGACAACACGTGTTTAGGGTTCAGATAAATGGAGAAAAACGCAAGGCAGTCAGTTAATTTTTCTGAAAGTGGATTTAGTTGTTTTTTGCAAATGAACTCTTCAAATTAACATAAACGTAGATCAATAAAAGCTGCATAAGTACTGTTAAATAGTAACAATGAATTAAAAATTGTTTTAAACTATTGCCATAAACACTTAAAAGTAAGAAAAAAAGAGAAATACTTTTATTCTGGAAGGATGTATTAAATTGATTAAAAGTGACAGCGAGTGCATGTATAATGTAAATAAATTCTATTTAAGTAATTGTTCTTTTTTTACTTTTTATTCCTCAAAACGATAATGTAACAATGTTAAGAAATATTTCTTGAGCAGCAAATCAGCATATTAGAATGATTTCTGAAGAATCATATAATGATGCAGAAAATTCAGCTTTGATCAGAGGAATAAATTACATTTGACAAATTACACACATAGAAAAAAAAAAGTGTAAAAATATTTTACAAAATCTGTTTTCACAGTCTTTTTGACTAAATAAATACAGCCTTGGTGAGGCGGAGAGACTTCGAGCAGCACAAAGCTGCATGATTTGACCTGTAACACCAATCAAGATTCACAACTGCACAGCATTATACTGTATAACCATAATCATCTGGAAATACCTGAGACATTAGAGCTGCTAAGATAATGTGTACTGTGAAATTGTTAATAACTCAGGTCAATTTGTTTATTTGCCTCAAAGGAAGCGAAAGCAGCTATGAATCCACTAATCCCAGTCTAAAAGAATAGAGGCTTTGTCCCGAGCTACAGCCGTGTCATTCTCAGTTTATACTGGCAAACAAAATGGGCAGGAGTTTGAGGGCATGTTCATACAAACTTGCTCTCTGGCACTCATTTGCTTTCTCACGTGAAGAGAAAATACTCTTTTTAGACTGATTAGCATGACACAGTGGAATTAGTATTAAAATCTGAGCTAAGCAGCGCTGTTTGGTCTTGTGTGGCCTATTAAGAGGATCATTTATATTCTTTATTCCCTTCATTTTTTGACTGAATGAATGAGGGGATATGTGCAGTGTTTGTAAAACACTTACCTCATTTAAATTGATTCTTTGAGGTGTATCGGGATGGAAAAAACCTGAAAGCGCTTTCATAAAAATGATGGTACTGAATGCCAACGCTTTTGTCATCTAAAACCTTTTTAATAAAAAGAGTGGAACAAAATCCACGCATATTTAGAAAACATTTAATCTCTCCAAAGTTAAATTACAAACATAATCTACATCTTTACACAGTCTGTTCAGGAGTTGTCAGAGAAGACCTGTCCCAGGACAGCCAGCTTGGCGCTGAAGGGCTGTGTGGGACAGGAGAGCACCCGAGCTTTCCTCCTCTCTCCCGGCTTCAGTGCAATGCTCTCCTGGGAGTGGCCAGAGCCGGGCGTCTCCTCGGGCCTGAGTGGTTCTGAGAGGCTGAGGAGTATGTCCTGTAGTTCCCCGCGCTCGCTCTGGTACCGGCTGCAGCAGTGAAGCGCGGCGGGGTCCAGCGGATGAGCCTCTGTGTTAAACACGTAGCCGCCCGCGCTGAGTATGCAGTCGCCCTGCAGGCCGCCCAACTCGAACTCTGTGCCCGTGTTATGGAGGAAGTTTTCGGGATCGAAGAGGAGGTAGAGGTATTTAATGGTCTCGGCCAAGAAGAAGGACTCCATGCGGTTGTCCAGCTTGTGGTCCCTTACATCCTTCACCTTTGGCAGGAACAAAAAGATGAGCTTGTTTAAGTATGGGGACTGTGCTGGTTTCTGCCTTAACATCACTGACGTTGTTGAAACCTAACCTTAGACGTTTCTATGGTCAAATTACTTAGGTGACACTTTTGTTTTTCATTATTGACTGAATGTTAAAACATTTCGCCAATAGTTTTGCTTGTTGCCATGTTCTTTCTTTCTTTTTTTTATTGATTAAAAATTTGGATTTGGAGAAATACAGCATTCCTTGCTCATCGATGGATGCTCTGCAATGAATGGGTGCCGTCAGAATGAGAGTCCAAGCAAGTGATGTAATGATACATTTCTCCAAATTCGTTCACGTGAACAAACTAACTCCTGAAGGAATTAGATTTGAAGTATATTTTCTATTTTGAGTGAAATATTCCTTTTAACTTCATTGAAATAAGGAAACAGGAAATAAGGGAAAGCCTCAATATTGGTTTGAGACACTCACAGTGGCAAAGCCACAGTTCACCCGGCTGATTTTGTCAATTGACTCGATTGCATCCCGGCCAAGCTGCATGAATGTCGGGTCACCTGTGGCCTTATACAGATACATGGCGCTCTCGATCAACTCTGTAAGACACAAACACACAGAGTGGTTACTTCAGTGTCATTCATTCACATAAATTCATATAAAAGCGTACACCAGCCCTAAAGCAACATTACCCCTTTTAATGCATAAAAATATTTTATGGTCAGTTTTTACAACATACGCTTATAAAATAGTGATAATATTTTTAAATAAAGACACATTGTTAATAAATGACTTACTATAATATTATTATTTTAATACTAAAATATTGCAATGCTAAAATGCTGGATTAAATTTGATATGCTTTCACGCTTTGACTGCACGCATTTGTACTCATATGTAGTGTTGGGCAAAGTTACTTTTAAGTAATACTGTGTTACACCATTAAAAAGTAACTTGTTACAGTACATAGTTACTTCTTATGGAAAGTAATGCATTGTGTTACTTTTTCACATCTGAGCTGGGCTTGCTTATGTATTTTAAATGCAACAAAATTATATTTTTGGCACTGCTTAATAAAACGTAATTAAATACTTGAATATTCAATTATTGTCTGTACAAGTCAAATTTTGAGTTTGCATTTCACAGATTTTAATCCTTTTAAGTACTTTAGTCTAGACTCGGTTACACAGCCCACCAAACTCTTATTTGTCACTATACTTTAAAAAATTAAATACATTTACTGTGTAAAATTCACAAGAGTAAAATTATACAAGTACAACTACAGCAAAACAAGTGTGTTGCAAGAAAACATTTGTATTCATTTTAATTGGAATATATTTTTATATAGAATATAATAATATAATATGAAAATATAATATGACACTGAAATCAACAGGATCTCTCATTCGGCACAAAAAAGTAGAAATTTAAGAATTTTTTATTTAATTTTAATGTTGCAGTAATTTATAAAAAAAGTCCTGTGTGTATATATATATATATATATATATACACACACACACACACATATATATAATACATATATGTATGTATTATGTCTTTTCATTTTCAAAGCTTGGGTCCCATGCTAAAAACTATGCCTTTTTGTTAAATCTTCAGGAATGGCCCAAATGTGTTGTATGCCTCTTAGTCAATGTGTTTCATTTATACCTGGGCGCAGAGGGTATCCCTCTCGTTTGTCCACTGTGTAACCTTGAGGAATGCTGTAGAACTCCGGGAGTCCTCCGAACTGCCGCCACACACTGTAGTAGTTATGAAAGGTCTTCGTGGCACTGGAAATATCACCTATCAAACTCTGACAAACACATGTCCATTACAAGCTGCCCCTAAACTCTCCTCACACAGTACATGCTTAGACTGGTCAAACTGGTGCTTTCCCTTTGTCTTGTGACACACTGAGCTAGAGTTTGGTGACAGATGTGCTTCCTCACCTGCAGCCCCGGCCAGAACGCCTCCAGAGACTGAAACACAGGCATTGATACTGTTCCCTTATGCATCTGCACCCACAGATACCAATCATCAAACTTAGTGTGGTTCTTTATGGACTTATCAAATTCTGCAACACACATTTGAAAGTTGATAATGCTTTCACGCAGACAAGATAAAGACAGATAAACAGCAATTAGTGAGAATTATGACTAGGCACTCTTATCAAAACTAGCGATTGTAGCATAGCTGAGGTTATTAATTTAGTGATAATATGTCAGTGTTTACCGTGAAACATGGCCAGCAGCTCCTCATCTTGCAGCATTATGGCCCCCTTTACCAGATACTCGAAGTACGAGTCCACTCCCGCACCGATCCCTGCGTCCTGAGCCACCCACTTAGAGGTTATGACATCTATATGGTTGCCCACCTGAAAACAATGAGACCGTTATGTCACATTTATTATATCAAATCTGACGTAAAAAATAAACATATATGCATAGTACGGTGCAAAAGCCTTTTTTTTGTTGGTGAAAATACTAGTGGCCTAAGACTTTTGCACAGTACTATATATATATATATATATATGCAAGCTTTTTTACTCTATCCACATGCAAAGAGGCTTTACATTGTGATCCTAAAGCCTCACTTAATTTCAGGGGTCAGAGGGAGGGCAGAAAGTGGCAAAAAAAAAAAAAATGTGAAAATGAACATATTTTAGTGCAAAACATGTATATCAGCTTGCATTTATGTCCAGCTATGCTACAAAGCAAAACGGTAAGTGTTAATCAGATTAGGATTTTTACAAGCGTTATGGCGTAGAGACTCCATAACAGTAATCTGTTTTCTATGAAATCAGGGATAATTGGTGGTATACAACAGACAAACATAAACATAGATTTCGCTTTTCAGTCACCTTGTCTTAGTAATTGCTGTTAAAGCGATTAATGCTGTGGTGAGAAAGCACCGGCTAAAGCATACATACTAAAGTTATTAGAGGCATTTGGTCAAAGTTTTTCAAAAAGGACATTTCTGAGTGGTTTAACTACGAACCGGTCAGTAGGACTGATAAGTACAGGCAGGTCAGTCAGGACAGTTTACATTCATATACAAGTAAAATATTAAAGCAAACTGCGTTTTATCAAAGGAATAGCCTGGGGGTGAGCACACATTCAGCAAATTGTCACTTTTGGTCGAACTGTTCCTTCAATATTGCATAATGTGGAGAAAAAAAAACAAAGAATGCTGGACCAGATCAAAAGATTTTACCAGGCCAATATCTGAGCGTGTTCTCCATAAGGCCCTGAGAGCTTTGCGAGCCACGTTCTCAAACACCGGGTCTCCAGTCAGTCGACTGAGGGTGGAGAACTCCAGGATGAAGGTTCCCACTCCAGCGGTGCAGGTGACCGGGGTCTCGCTGGGGTTCACCCCCCTCAGCAGGTTCACCGTGCCATATGGCATCCCTGTGGGGGTCTGGAAAGCTGAGAAGAGACGCACAGCATTATTCAAAACCATCATGATCTATTTCTCATCTTTTTTCTTCCTATATAAACTCACTGTAAAAAAAAGTCTGTAAAACGTACAGTAAAAAAGCAGCAGCTGTGGTTGATGGAATTTGTAAATTTGTACCGTTAATAATACGGTAACAATATTTACAGTTTACAGTTAAATACCGTAATCTCATTAACTGATATAATGTTAATATACCAACCTATTAAAGTAGTGAAATCTGTTTTGTATTTTTGAAATACACTGATAATCACCAAAAGCAGGCAGTGATGAGAAAGTCACATGATAAACCAAAGCCCATCACAAGCAGCTTTAAATATTTACATGTTTAGAAGATGTTCAGAGTCATTCACACAAACACTATAGTTTCTGGGAATGTCAGTTATGTTTTTTCCCTGTAAATTTAACAAGAATTTACCGTTAACCATTTAACAGGTTATTACCATTTTTCTAACCATTTTTACAGTTTTTTACCGTTAAAATCACAGTCATGCCAGACTAGCTTTAGTGTGTGTGAGTGTAAAGTCCGTCTTGATTGGCATCTACAGCTTCATGAAGAACCTTTAGCATTCATGGAATCTTTCCATTGCACAAAAACATTCTTCAGATTATTTAAATATTCTTCACACTAATTTAAACCTTTTTTTTTTAAACGAAAAACTTTTTCGGGGGAACCAAAACTGGTTCTTCTGTGGTGTGAAGTGTGTATAGTACATACAAGTGGAGACACACACACACACACACACTTTATCAGTGAGATATTAACTATATTTAACTATTACCATGTATGATTGTACCTATTCAAATCAATATATCATGGTTTAACACAAAGAAATACATATTTTATGAACAAAATGATAAATTGACTGGTACAAAAATAATAAATAAATGAATAAAATGATATGCACTAATTAACCTGCAATGTTTATATATTATTTATACTTACATTCATATTTTGTCTTTTATTTATATATTTGACGTTTAAATTCATTTTAGTTTTAAGTATTAGTAATTTGTGTTGTATTTGTCATCATTCTTACTGGTTTTATTCATTTTTTTTTAATTTACTTAAAGTTTTGGATTTTTTTTAACTTTTTTTATATTATATAGTTTCTCATTACTGGCAACATGGGAGTTTTAATAACAGTTGACTGCCATTGCTGTAGAAATGCAAATGCTACATAAATAGAGAAAAAGACTTGGCAAAACGGCGGGAAACATTAACACCCATAAAGCATCGGTCTCGATCAGACTATGTAAGAGAGGACCTACAAATACAAAAGCACTGTGTACTGCATTTGTATGTAGTTTTCAATCTCAATGTCAAAATTCTGTTATTATGTGTTTCGCCTCATCTGGTGGAGGTCTCTTTGTACAAATGTATTACAAAAATATTACACATTGTTCAGTGTACTGCCATCGTAACAGTATAGAGCTGGGTGGAAACCGCCAGTGACTGTGGAGCATTTACATTTAATCATTTTTGCAGACGCTTTTATCTAAAGTGACTCACAAATGAAAGCTGGAATGCTAAATATGTTTTCAGACAGCGGCGTTATTGCCCTATTACTCATGATTATGGTTTGAAGAAGCCTATGTTAGCTCCCTCACCAGGCAGAAGTTTGCGTGCAGCATCCTCTGCCATGCGCAGGAGGGGTCCGGAGCAGGGCCAGCCCTCCTCCACCTCCATCCCAGCACGCTTGGACAGCAGATGAGCCGAGAGAAGCCCACCGACCACTGCAGATGAGACCAGAACACCAACATTCAAGTAGTTCAACACTGCATGATCAGTAAGCTTCCCAAAAACAAGCCCAGGTAATATTTGACGCCAAAATGAAAAGAAAAATGTTTTTCATGACAATAATGCACAATACCTTATTTGACAGTAATGCAAAAATACTTATTTATTAAATGCATCTACATGCACACATATTTTGTCATTTTTCTCCAAGAAGGCTGGTGGCTTTACCTCGTATGTTTGTCTCAAACACAGACGCATTTACATCCGTGTCGAAATCAACCGTGTCCTGGAGCAGCGTGGCCACGCGCTGGAACTCCGTGTGGTTTCCCAATATCTGTGGTCACAAAGGGAAAATATCATCTGCATCTGAACACTGCAGTACATGGACAATCCTGTAGAATAACATTTCATACCAGCAGTGTGTCCAGAGCATCAATGAGTGTGAGGGAGAAACTGAAGGAAACAAACAGAGAGCTTATGAGGAGGGAATACGGCTTCTAAACATCCCTGTCATAATTATAGGTCTCAAAAACAGAGATAATACGATAAAACTCAGTTTGCAATTCCACAGTAAGAAACACGGGTGAATAATCTCACTGAAAAATACAATTAGACCAGCTTTCCCAGCGGTATTAGGGACAAGTTTGAGACTACTGTTTTAATCTTCTGGATTGTTTTTTTTTATGTCATGGCAGCAGCAAGGCCATTTTCATATGAAAGAAAAAAAGTGCAAAAAATTCTTCAACGAAAATAAAATTTTTAGCTTACATGATATTTGAGTGTGTACTGTAGATCTATATTTATTACATATACATAAATACACACACATACAGTACATATTTAAAAAAAAAAAGGTTAAGCTTCTATTAAATATATTTATATATGACATAATATATATACACATACATAATATGCATAAATATATGATGTATGCTTGTGTCTTTATAAATATACACGTGAAGCATCTTTCATATGAGAGATAATATATTCGAGCATTTTTTTTATTTCATTTAACTTCGAAGTGATTGGAGTTGTAGTTTTGGCTCAACGTGCAGCACCAGATGTGAGATCAAGCGTACGTACACTCAAGTGGTGACTAAATACATTTTTTAAAGATATTTTGTTAAAAGCAAATTTAATTTCATATTAATGTTGTCCCAGCACAGGACACTTGGATGTCTAAAGAAGTACTAAATATTCATTTTTACTGTATTAAGTACTTAATTAGGTGCAAAAATAGAGCGTTATAGAAGCCTTTACAGATTTTAAGTATGTGAAGAATTAAGAATTGTGTTCTTCAATCATTGTCAGGGCTAAGAGTAAAGCAGGAGCTTCAGCTCAGCTGTAAAGATGTCCAGGGATTTGCATGCTTGATACATAATCTGTCCTCTTCGTGATATATAGGTATTAACCAGGTTAAGATGCCATGACGAAGAGGTGCTGGTGATTATTCAGGTGCACGTATCAGACCTTTAAGTTAGCATGTTTTTGAAAATCTAACGACGAACGAAATGCACTGCTGTCATTTACAAAACAAGTATGCATACCTGCCCCATGTGTCCTGCCCATCACATGTCAGTGGCCTCAGCTCATCATAGGGATATGCATTTTCCAAGTAGCTGTTGTATGCATGATAAAACATGGACTTTATTCTGTCCCTGTTAAGAGAAATAAAACAAACGAGCGTTAAATAGGACTGATTATCAATATTCTTCAAAGCAGTATAAGGCATTATACTCGCAGGCTTACAGGTGACTTCAGCTTTCTGCTGTGTTTACACATGAGCATATGGCAAAGCTGATTGACTGACAGTAAGGATATACTTGTTATACTTGTCAGAGCAGCTGTAATATACCCTATACGGCAGCCTGGGCATCTGACCTACTTATTACATTCATATTTAATGCCGCATTTAACATGTAAAGAAATCTCACCTGTAATGGGACATTTCCTGCTCAGTAAAATCTCTGCCTTTAACATGACTGATGATCGGAGACAGGTATGTGGCGCAAAAAACAGCGGAGAAAAGGAAAGTAAGCATGAAGTAACGAGATGTGAACAGAGGCAAACAATACAATTATTTCAAGCGACATGGATACGCATAAATACTACAAACAGTGACAATAGGAAATACACGTACTGCGCATGCGTGTGAGCGAACGCTGACGTGCAGGTAGCTCGCGCTGTCGGGTTTATAATAAAAGCCCTGCAACCGCGAATGAGAAAATAAAAGTCCTCGGTACGGAAAACACGATTGTATAATATACAAATAAAACACAGTTACATAAATACAATAAAATAGCATTGAATGAAGTAAAAAAATAAAATAAAATGAAATAAAATAACAAAATATAACAGCATAACATGAAATGCAATAGCATTAAAGGAAATAAATAAAATGAAATAACAAAATCACATGAAAATAAAATAACAACAAAATAAATAACCTAAAACAAAACATGAACTAAAATGAAACGAAATAAAATAACCTAAAACGACATAACATGAAATAAAATAACTGAAATAATATTAATAACATGAAATGAAAAATAAAACATAAGCTAACATGAAATAAATAAACAACATAATATTAATAACATGACAATAACATAAAAAAATTAAATATCAAAACTGAAATAAGAAAATACCCTAAAACAAAGATTTTATCATAAAATAATAAAATGAAATAAAATAACAAATAATTTTTTTTCAACTATATAATATTTTATATTTATGAAATAAATAAATAAAATGAAATAAAATTAAAGTGAAATAAAAATAAAGACAGAAAGTTTGAAAAAGACACGTCACTTGGGTTTTTATGAATTTATTTTTAAATCTACCTACAGAAAAAGTGGACTGATTAAAGGAATCAACAAAACAAGACAAAATCAGCAGCACTAAAGCAGCATATTGATGTCTGACAGTTTCCAAAATAGCATCTATTACTATCCAATAAAACTTCAAAGTAATTCAGACGAATAAGCACCTTCTTCTACCCACATCCAAAGATGAATCCACAGAAAAGGTAGGAGATAAGTTACTGAGACAGCTTATTTTGAGTAATTATGTTGTATGAATGTACAATTATTAGCGTCAGAACCATGAGAACATGAATAACGTTGTCAAACTTTAAATTATTAGAGTTGTAGTTTTGGCTCAATGTGCAGCACCAGATGTGAGAGTCCATGTATATATGTGCATGTAACTGTGTAACACGAATAGCTTGTTATACATAAATCATATAGTACTATCAAATAAAAGATATACAACCAGAAGGAGAAACGTATAACCATACAGTGTCGTATGTGTTCGACACAATCTCAGCTTATTGTTTCACTGAAGGAGTATTATACAAAAACACTTGGTGTTTCTTCTTTTAATAAAAAGTGAAAGTGAATAAATAATGATAAAAGGAAAGTTATTGTGCATATTGTTTTAAATAAAGTGTAGTGGAGCTGGACTGAGACCTGTGTGTGCTGTAATTTAATAAGCCGTCACACTCAGCAGCCTCTGCCAGCAGTTTATAAGCTTTCCCATCATTTTCATTCTCCGCTGCTGCCTTGCATTTCGTCTCTTGCCTGGTTTACAAGAAGCTTTTTTCCGTCTACTTGCCTGCAAAATAATACATGTTTCTACATCATGTCTCTTTATTTCACAGTATTATAATTCAGATCATCCAAAATAAATGTTTTTGTCTAAATAATATATTTGTGTGTGTACGGTGGTTATTTATTATACATCTATAAACACACACACATACATTATATATTATTATATATTTATTTATATATATATTTACATATTTTTATCATTTATATGTTTATATTCCTATTTACAAATATAGAAATGATTTATCTTAAATATATTAAATATATACATGCATGTGTTTGTATTTATATATACACATAATAATTATGCACAGTAAACACTCATATATTATGCAAACAAAATCTTTTATTTTGGGTGCGATTAATCGTTTGACAGCACAATTTCATTTTGCTTATTTAACAAACAAACAAACAAAAATATTTTATTTCAATTTCTAAAAATGTTTTTTAAATACATACTTTTCCAGATAATTTTACCCTCTTTTTAAAGATTATTATTATTTAAATGAACTTTATTTTAATTAAATAAATAAATAAATATATGTTTATACTGTGTCATCCTCTGTTTACATTAAATTATAACATATTCCAATATTATTCAGATAACTTTACTTTGATTATTCAAACAATTGACATAAATATATTTTGATAATTCAATCACAAATAAATAAACAAACACATTTCTAGGTCATTTTATCCTATTTTTATTTTAGATCATACTTAGTAAAAGTTTATTTTGAATATTTAATAAATAAAGAAACAAATAAATCCATTTCAAGATCATGTGAGCCTGTTTATTTTTAGATTTTAATCTAAAAATATGAATTATATTTTGTAATTATAAGCATTATTTAGATTATTCCTTATAATCGTCCTCATTTTGTTTTAGATTATAATTATTTAGATTGATGTAATTTTGATATATAAAAAAACAAACTGAGAATGACGATCTCGAAATAAATAAACAAGCCAATAAATAAATCATTTTTCCTAGATCATGTCATTCTCTGTTTATATCAGATTATAGTTCATTTTGACGGACAAAAAAAAAAAATAAAGATTATTTTATCCTGTTTATAATTATTTAGATGAACTGTGTTTGATCATTCAGTCAACAGACGGACAGATGTGTGTTTTTTTTACCAGTCTCTCTGGTTTGCGGCAGTTTCGTGAGATGAGCAGCTCCATTTGCTCCACCACCCTGGTCATACGATCTGCATGCTGCAGTCTCTGCCGCTCACTCAAACAGCTGAAGATCTGGGTCATATTATAAATATATCGCAGGATACGGTGAACCTACCGGCAAAACACACTGTATCCATCATCAACACACCGACAAACAGAACAGCTCAGTGGCGACTGTTAAGGAAACATACATGTAGCCATGTACAGGAGGCTGTACCTTCTCAGACGGACAGTGGTCCTTTTCTTTTGATAAGTCAAAAGTACCAGTCAGATTCTGGCAGAGATAGAAACAAAGCACTCAGAACACAGTACATCTTCTGCACATTACCAGAAGAGGGCAGCACGTGACCACAGACGCACACTCTTACTACGCCCTGACTGCTGCAAAATGAAAACTTTAAATGGAGCACAAAGCCTTATATAACATGTTAGATGATCACACGGCGACTGCATGTCAGGTTTATTAGAAGTTGACTACACAGTCTGTTGGAAGAGATGAAATGGGGTTATCAGGCAACACTCACCAGGTTTTGGAGCTCCACGAGGATAAGAGCCCTGTAGGTGCTGATGATGGCAGAATAATCACAGGAGCGTTTACTGTGGGCCGCTGCGAGCAGCAGCATTACAGTCACACACACAGCAGGCCTGTTCACACACTGAACACACACACCTACAGCATCAACACTGCACTTCACTCAACACTGAACATTCCTACAAGCTCATCCTTCTTATTATTATTTATAAGTTATATATATATAGAGAGAGAGAGAATTTTATAGAGACAACTACAAATCAAAGTGCATTTGCTATATGGCTGCTATAAAGTCACATGACATGATAAACATCTCATTACACACGTAGGCCTACAACTACAATAAAAGGAACTGGTGAGGCTTTATTTAAGGGTCTCTTAACAGTTAGTTACTAGCATGCATATTACTAGTATATTGGCCATTTATTAGTCGCAATTAAGCACATATTAATGCCTTATTGTGCATGACCTCATTTTAACCAGATAACTACTGCACTAACTATTCATTTAATGACGGAAAAGTTAAGCGCTACCAAGAAATTATATAGGCTCTATTACTGTTGTATTATATATGTATATACCACATTTAAACCATCTGTTTAATAATTTTATTACTCTAATCATTGCGTATTAAACAAGTGGGCCAAGTTATTATAATTAGTCTTTTATTAAAAAATGGGGAAAGTCCCATTTTGAATAAAAGACCAACTATAATAACATAAATAGATAATATATAATACAGTAGCATTACTAGACATTAAACCAAAGTACGTAAAAAAAAAAAAAAAAAAAATATATATATATATATATATATATATATATGTGTGTGTGTGTGTCACTCGGCTCCCTAAGCGCACGTGTTCGCTTATCTGGTAATATTTGTGAACGTAACCTTGCTAACGATAATGTAATGCAATTAAAGCGTTTATCTGATCGCTGAGACGCAGAACAGAAGCAGTAGTGCGCGGTGATGCCCTGGGCTCTTACCATTGACCATGGGATGATGAGGGACTCTGGCGCGCTCCAGTCAAGGCTTGGAAAGATGGACATGGTCCAACGCCGTCCGACGCCTGTTACATGTTTCTCATAGAAAACTTCAACAACGGTCTGAGCGAGAAAAAAGCCCACCCCAACAACCTTAAATACGCGTTTTAGGTCTAGTTCGAGCTGGAGCTCCGGCGAGAGGCGCGTCGATGCGCGTCCATTCCAGCGTTGGCGAGAGAAATGCGGCGAGGCTCTAATGTGTCTCAGCCGTCATGGGCTGCTGGCATCGCGCTTTGGATTTCACCAGATCTCTAGTCTGATCAAGTCGAGAAAACTTCCGCGATCAATCAACTTTGCGCTTTGTTTCGGTTTCGGCAGGAGATCACTTTATAGAGCTGGTGCACTGAAGGGTCCGCTGCTGAAGTGCGAGGGCTGCAAGGCTTTGATCCAACACCGGACACAGCTGTGATCAGGAAATGACTCTTTATTTACACATATTTTATGTGTGTACAGAAAAAAAAACTTTAATCTTTTACTTGTTTCAGTGCGCATAGTCGTATGGTTTGTGTCCAACTGATATAAAAAAAAAAAATTAAAAAAAATTCACCGCATCCCACAAGTTTTACACTTGATTTCATTTCCTTTAAGATAATTCCAATTATAGCCAGAAAAATAATGTGATTTTAATTCAGCTTCATTTCAGCCAGGGTGATCCCAGGCCCTCTACAGAATGTCCACTCTCAATCTACTTTTTTTTTTTTAGTACCCATAGATATATCTTCATCCCAGAGATATAAAAATTCACATCAGTATGAAATCAGTCAAAAATGTAGCATCACTTGCTCACCAGTGCATCCTCAGCAGTGAATGGGTGCCGTCAGAAACAACATTGCCTCAGGCCAAAATACACATCCATAACTCAAATCCTCCAGTGACAAAACCCCTTAACACACCAATGTGTTTGTTTAGAACAAACTGTTTTCACTTGACCTGTTTTTCCAGAGGAGTTGTCAATTAAATAGATATTATACATCTCATTTTGACTGGGTGTGATGGTTTAAAACGCCCTAATAATAAACTTGTTTCTTACAAATGCAGCTTTTTCACTTCACAAGACGTAATGGGCTGGAGTGGTGTGTATTGTAACTTTTTGGGCTCCCTTTTTGACGGCACCCATTTACTGCAGAGGATCCACTGATGAGCAAGTGAAGAAACAAAAGGTGCAATCAGACAGAAAGATTGTGTTCAGGTGGATGCATAGCTAGGATGACGTAGAAATACCAAAATCACCAGCACAGCACACTGACATCTAAAACAGACAGGACTTTGTTTATTTTCTGATAAGCAGCACATTTACATACCTGCATAACGAGAAGCAGAGTAAGAGGGTGTCAGAAATGATGGACTCTTATATTTGGGTGTGACTAGACTTCATAACCCCCTGAAAATATAACAGCTTGTGTAATGAAAACAGCCCTGAATCATCACAGGGGGCAAACACTAAAAGTGAAAAAAAATGGCTGTAGAAAAAACAAAACACCAAACATACTGTCCTCAGTTTCTCTAAAAATATCATATTTGCTAACCCAAATTTGCTTGGGTTGTGAATCTGTGATTAGTCCCATATTTCAGAAGGCGTTTTTGATCTTTGAAGCCACGAGCACCAGGATCTCGCCGATGTTCTTCTGCCAGTAGAGAACGTGTTTGGATTCAGCGCACCACAGCTCTCCGTGCCGCGGCTCTGCGTTCTCACAACGCTTCTTCACCTCCTGCTGCTGCTCCTGAAGGACAGAGCAACACCACAGTAAGGAGACCAGGTCCACCAAGAATCCTTCAAAATATCTCCTTTTCTCTTTCACGACATAAAGTCATTTATGACATGAAGAATAAATGAGAGCATGTTTGGATTAAGAATATCATGAAAAATGCACTCAAAGAGTTAATGCACCCAAAAATGAAAATAAGGCTGTTATTTAGTCACACATCCATAAAAAAGTGCCTTTCCTTCTGTAAACAAACTTGCGAGGTTAGCATATCTCAGAAACGTGCTCTGTGCATTCCTGAGAGCCTTCAGCGTAGGACAGATAGAGAAAAATGTGTTTATTATGTTTGAAATGTGAATTTTGCTCAAAAAAAGCATAGATTCACCTTTATTCACCCAGACTTTTTATTCAAAGTCATACACACCCAGGATGGACCGAGGCTAATTTTAATGTTTTGGTGAACTAACCCTTTAAGTTTATGCTTAACCCCAAAATGAAAATTCTGTCATTAAATCACATTACATCCCATAAGACCTTTGTTCATCTTCGGAACACAAATGAAGATATTTTTTGATGATATCAGAGCCATCTGACCCTCCATAGACAGCAACACAATTGAGATGATGCCAAATCCAGAAATCGATAAAACAAGACGTGACATCAGTGGATCAACCTCAGTTTTGTGACTCTAGGAGAATACTTCTTTTTTAGCAAAAATAACCATTTACTCAACCATTTTTCTCCCCCAAGTTATGTCTTCCACCATTTTAGAGCATGCACGTGCGCATAATCTGCAGCTGTTTGCGTCAAAAAAAACAGTGTATGCATAAAATGAACTAACCATTTAAATTGATCAATGTATTATTGCATAACATCAGCAAGATCTGAGAAGTAGCAAAAATATCTTACTTCTGTGCCATGTTGAAGCTCAAACTTGTAGAAGAATGCCCAGGCGTCTCCCAAGTCTGGTTCAATCTTTACTGTTCGCAGAAACCACTCTCGTGCCTTGGTTATCTTCCTCTCGCTCCAAAACAATCTGCCGGATACACAAACACAGATAAGGTATAAATGTAATGTTTTTGCCAAAAAATGCCAAGAATTTTGAGCAGTTTGGCAAGAGCCCGGTCAGGGGACTTACTTGGCAACGGCCAGAAGCACATGAGGATCATGTTCACACTTCTTCAGAGCATCGACACTCTTGGTCTTGCGCTGAGGTCTGGCCTCCAAGAACACGGCTTCAGCCCACAGGATGCCTAACAGGAAGAAGCGAGCATTGAGGTGTGAAAATGTGCTGAGGCTCCTGAGGGATCTGTTCAGGGTTGAAGAAAGCATGGCTTACCAGAGCTGGGACACTCCTGAAGGGCTTTGGCCATGAGCGTGTTGGAGATGTTTTTCAATCCCGCTCTGTATTCCAGTCGAACAGACTCCAGCCTGCCAGACAAATTGAGATCATTGCATATAAATGTACACGTTTTGGTGAGATTTCCGAAATCCTGCCAAGTACTTAATGCATGTACCCTTCAACGCAAAGTAGTTCTGTCATTAAGTCTTAAGTGGATCCAAGATGATCACGCCGAGCTGTCAATCAGACAGCACCCAGAGGTGTATTTACACGTGTTACCGTGAAGAGGGCTGGGCTCACAAATATTAATAAAGTGGTATGCTCCTTCCGGCAGAGCTCATCTCTAAAACAAGTTTCTAATGATCCTGAAGACCTTGATTAGATTCAGGTGAGTTTAGGTGAGGTTGGGGCCATCCAAAGGCAGATCACTTAAGCTGAGTTTAAGTGTAGGGGTTAAGTCTGCCGAAATGACATTTATTACTAATTGGCAAAGCTGACAGATGGTAAGTGGATAATAATGTTTTGTGACTGAATGATTCTGGGATATATTGTCCCAACGTCAACACAACTAATATTTATATAACTATATATTTAATATTAGTCCCTGTCATAGTAGAATTTACCATTATGCCACTTGCATGTTCATTTTCTTAAATAAGAAACATTTTAAAAAGTACAAGATTTTGTACTGAAGTATATCTGACCAGGGAGGTAACAATATCAAAATCTCAGAATATGATATAAAGTTTTATTATATATGTATTTCAATAAAAAAATACAATAAAAAAATATGTTTTTTTTTTTACATTAAGTTATATCATTCTAATGCACATTTAGGGCTCCAACCATTGTTCTTAACTAAGAAAATGTCAGTCAATTGACTTGTAGCTGAACTTGAACCCTTGTACGGTCTTTAAAAGGGGTGTCCACTCAGGGTCTTCAAAGCAACAAAATGTAATTGTAAATGTTTTTTTTTTAAACCAATGTAATTTTTTTTTGTTTATTAATGATTTTTTTTCACATTTGTGTAGTTTTTGGATAATTTATCAAACAATTTAAAATCAATTTTATTAAATATGCAAAACAGCAGTTTTTGTAAAAATGTACTCAAAAGACCCACATTTATAATTTTCCTGGACATGGTTTAGCGTAAAATTTTGCAGTTTTAAATTGAAAAAATTGTGTTTTTACCAGTAGATGGCTATAGAATTTCACTATTGTCTATTTGCTGCTCGACCAACTGAAAGATATTATTTCACAAGTTTTTTTCAGTTGGAATCATATTTTATGAAATCACAATTATAACAATTTTTGTGGAACTTTAGCACTTTTTAGTAGCACCCTTGTTCAGGTTCTCAGGTAACATTCTAATCATAATGTAACATTAATGAAAATTAATGTTTTTTTTTCAGCACAAAAACTTTGACAAATTTATTTTATGGTTATAATTGTTACTTCATAAAAAAACTATGAAAAAGACATCTTACATAACTTTTTAAAATATGAAAAGTAATCCAAAAACTACACAAATGAGAAGTAAAAACATTAATACAAATAATAAATGTACATTTGTTTACAAATACTGGGGGGGTGAGAAATTAATTATGTATCTTATTTTTGCTTTACGCTATAATAGGGAAATTACCATACTTCTCTCCTAACTTCTTCACTTCCAAGGAGATATTTATAATTTGGACTGCATTTAAACGGCTAGCTGTCAGGAATTCATTCTGCACTATTAAGGTTTTATTTTGACGGAAATGGCAGTATGGCTTTTATTTTGAAGGAGAACTTCAGATTCAGTGAAAACAGTCAAACAAAAACGCATCTTACCCAACTGGTGGCCGTTGCACTCACTAAACTCGCAGCACATGGAATAAACGAGGGACTGAGCCATATTGTGCTTTCTGTTTTAGTTTGTTTGACAGATATTTTGCCCGGAAGACCTATCGTTTCATACTGTCACGCGACCACGATGACATCTCTACATCCATATATATTATTATTGTATTTATTAATATTGAGAATTAGCTTCTAGCTTTGTATTTTCAGTTTAAGTTTTAGAAATGTAATTAAATGCTTTTATTATATCCATGTAGCTTTTTTTAAATTGCACTTAGTCGCGGAGAGAACATTTTAAGTTTTTAAATTTAGTGCATGATAAAACACATTACAGCTAAATAGCTTTGGTTTCGGTTACCACCACCGAACCTGTCACGGTATCTTACCAAATCTCAGGAGTTTGTGGATTCTTGAGGCGAGCTTTCTCTAAGATGGCTCGAGCGCGCGTGAGCTGCCCAACTCTCTCTTCCAGACGAGACAGAAGCAGCCATAATGACATTGAATGAGGGCACTTCTTCAGCTGAATGGACACAGCAGAGAGGAGGTATTAGAGAAACACTTATCACACATTATACAGAATTAGGTTCTGCTTTCTTAAATTACAGTAAGGCTTCTTCTCTAGAGCCCATAAACGTACTCCCTGGTTGTAGGCCTCTCGTGCTTTATCGATGTTCTCCGACTGCTCCTCGATCTGTCCTCTCATCATCCAAAGCTTGGGGAAATCCTCATAGTGCCTCAGAGCCTCCGTACACAGCTCCTGCGCTGCATCAATATTACCCAGAACCCACTCCAGCCTGACCGACTTCATAAACACCTGAGAACGGCACACAGACAACAGTTATGACAACTTAAGCTCTTTAAAGCATCTTGAACATGATTATTAAGGATGTGGAAAATGCATAAAGGTGGCCTCAAGTGCAAACAAACTGTCAGGGAGATTATCATAGTCCCTTTCCCGTATGAAGCTCACATGGCTGGTTTCCATAGATGAAGCAAAAACATAATTGTATTTTTTGATAACATTATCACTCATGAGGAATCCTGCCAAATGCTTGAGGTACATTTGATCCGGTGATATTTGTCTAGATGCTGACACTCTTTCCTGGAGCCAAGAGTTAAACAAGCCCAGGCAAGAGGCCATTCTTACACCTTACATCTGCACCGTTTACTTCCAAAACTCCCACGCTCCTTTACAGAGTAAAGAGCAAGCACTTCTGCTGCGTGGTGGTTACCATCCACTTACAGACCTCATCTGACATAGTCCCCAACTACAATTCTGTGCCAACATCGGTCTAAAATTCACCACCTTAAATCCATAAATGTTCATAAAACTGTTTTTGCAGTCAACATTTGGTGCATCAATGACAAGCAGATGTGTTCATTGTTTTAAGGACAAGTTTAAGTCACATCTCTGCTTGACTTGATATGCAAAGTCTAAAACAGCTTTTGGTTTCTTTATGAGAGTGTGGGGTAAAATAACCATAACCACATATGGAAACAGATTTAAAAATCATAAAACAATTTTTTTTTAAAACAAAAACATATGTAAATTTTCACGGAGTGTTGAGTATTTCATGTTCAAGCTAAATGATATTATTAGTTCAGTTCAGTTAACTTTATTAATCTCGCAGGAAATTACTTCTGTGATGACTGCCACAACATAACACAAAACCACATTATGAAAACAACCAACAAACTATTCCGTACTACACATATATAATATTATAATATTAAAATTATATAATAATTTTTCTAAATGCATATAAATTATATAAAATATCAGTGGTTGATATTTAACTACAAACATTTATCAAAAACATTTTTCTAACTTTAAGTCAAACATTAAGTGATATTGAACTTA
>JAUMHP010000080.1:3829989-3841956 GCA_032361065.1 Enteromius trimaculatus
CTTGTAAATAACTAAAATACATCCGTTATTATATATTCATATGTAGATGTTATAAATTGTCTTACTAACGTTTGAATAGTCACGTGGTACTATATCGTTTCGCGGAAGGATGACTGAATGTTAATTCAAATATGCCAATAAAATGTTTTAAATTCATGTTCATGTCCAGTTTTTTTTCCTTATGTGGCAAGTAGCTGTATAATAAGCGGGATAATGCAGAGGCAGACGGTAGTTATTGCGAAATAATAACTTTGCCAAATAATTTATATTATTTCAAAAGTTTTAGAACATTAAAATAGCCAAAACCCACAATTACACTGGCCATCAAAATAATAACAACGACAGCTCATTTCCATGTCCTAAAATTATGTTTTATTGTGTTTAGACAGCACATTTCTCTCCCGCTCTCTTTCCTTTAGAGACACACACACACAAATTAACATACATCTTCTGCCGACTTTATCCATAACATCAACCTTAAAAACAACTTGACTTCTCACAAACCAGGTAACAGTGGCGCTGTTGTGAAGAAAAGTTTCACTATTAGCCGAACACTTTTGAGAGAAGCACAGGTAATTCACATGCTCTGTCTTACTCACACACACACACACACTCATAACTTAGTTATTAACTGCATTATTGTGCTTTCAACAGCTCAAGCCTCTGTTACTAGGTCTAAAATTATGTTTTGGAAGAAATAATCCTACTCAAAATAGCATTTTAAGTACAAAAAATGGACAAATACCTTGAAAAATAACATCTGATGGGTGTCTTGTGGTGTGACCACCATAGTATAAGCAGAATAGTTGACTCCGGGGCGTTGAATTATTAGAAAAAAAATGTATACCCGAGGTGTATTGGCTACTTGTTTGATTGACAGGTGATCTGACCAATCATAATGGCTTATCTTCTCTGACAAACAAACCAAACAGGAGAGTAGAATAACATCTGTGGACTTGAAATTAAAAAATTGTGTGTATTGAAATCTATTTGTGGCTAAAACAAGATACCTCATGTTGTTCATTCATGTTTATTTCACTATTGGTTAACGTGCTGCTTGAACTGAGGTGCTACAGTGATCTGCCAAGACACAAAATGGTATTTATTGTTTAAATCTCTTAAAGAAATTCTAAATTTGGGCAGGTTACTTCTGGTATGAAGTCTCAGCTTTTAAATGTTGTCATTTTGTAAGAAATTCAAACAAATATCATTTTAATGGCTCTTTAACATAAACTCGCTAGTGCGGTCAGATCCCTTGTCAATCAAGCTCTCTTCGAAGGGTCAACTGAATATTGTGTATAAATTTGACCTGAATTCAAATTTAATAAAAATGAAAGTCTGTGAGGGACAGAAGAGACTGTATGCACTTCTATCCCTCACAACCTTATTTTTAATCTTGTCAAAAATAAAGGTTCTACCCTGACAAAAGTCAACCCTGCTACAGTATGTGGTTTCTAGGGTGTTGCTAGGGTGTACGGAGTGGTTGCTTTAGTGCAAGTCTATTGAATCCCCTTGTCTCCACATTTTATCTATGAAGTAGTCACATGATGTTTAGCTTTATTTAGAGTTGGTTTCCTCATATTTACAGGCTTAAGTATGAAGCAATGATGTTTGCTAAACTCTACAACTAAACGTTTAAAAAATGTAGTTGTGCTAAAATTCAACAAGATCTGACAAAATGCGACATCAAAAACAACAAGTAGCTGTGGCTGCGCCGAGCTGCTGCTTTGTTATCACCGTGCGTTTGCATGTTAACTCTACAGAGACTCTCTCCCACACCTCTTTAAACTTCGGAAACCCACTTCACCAAACACCTTCTCATTTCTTCTGGTGACTGCGCATATTTTGAAGGCAATCATTGTTAATTATGACAGCAGCTGAATACAGCTCATTTAAGTAGACGTGTTCTGACATTTGGTGCGGTAGCATCTCTGGGGCACAGTTCTGTTAATCGTCAAAACAGGAGGGAAGCGCAGGAAGTTTTCTTTGTAGAACGGGCCACTGAAGAGCTCTCTGATGCGCTGACGTTCTTCACTACACGCTCGCCTCAGATATTCCCTCCTCCACAGCTTCTCGACAAGTGAGTGTTGCCCTGAGGCATGACGGCAGCACTTAACAGGCTTTTTCTTCATTTTCTAAAGACCAGCACTTATCCTAGTGCAACTGCAAGAATGGGGGAGTCAGAATGCACAAGAGTGTTCTGTGACCCAGACGAAAGTCTTGTGGTGGACCAGTTGTAAAGCTTTAAGTGAAGTCAGCAGTTGTTTTTAACTAACTTAGTGAAAACGATACAGTGAAAATTGATACTTAATAAATGTGGATTATGAGCAAAGATTTAATAAAAAAACATAATTGGCTGTTAGTAAAATGGAAAAGAAACCTATTAGCGCCCCCTCACTATTGCCTGTGAGTGTTTTGACAACATGATTAAAAAATGGTAATTTCCAGACAAAACATTATGAAATAATTTTTCTATGGTTTGTGATGCTGCTGCAGTCAGATCTAGTGCTGCTTCATATTTTAACAAATGTTTCTTTGTAAACTCTCCAAAGGGAACCTTCCTATACTACATTCACCACTAGGACGGGCGCAGTTGGTTTAGCTGTCCCTAGCTGGCCCGCTTGGAAGAGGTGTGCCAGAGCATGGTTCAGTTGGACTCATGCTCGGTTTGCATGTAGTGTGAGTGCTAACCGTGCTGGAGCACGGAACAGGACGCACGACATCAACGCTACGCTCCAAAACCAACATGGCGGAGAAAGGGATGCTTTCGGTGCAATGTTTTTTTAAACCGCAGACCAAACTCAAAATTACTGTCCACAAACTAAACAGAGCAATGGACTCCATCGTCTTCAGCGAGAGCACTGTTCTTCCTGTTTATCCTGAAACTGCCTCCCCATAATGACCTAAGCGTGCTCCGGCATGAATGCTGAAACCCTATGTGAGTGCAGGCCTGAGGGGGAGTGGGGAGGGGGGACAATCGTACTAGGACCCGGTTCACGGCAACGTGTGAGTACACCCTTAAGCACACAAAGACCACTTATATGCCAGAAGATCAATGAAAATTTGATTTCTGATGAACCTTTTATTTTTTTGTATCTTTTATATAGAAAACGTAAACACAAAAACTTGCTACTCTGTTTGGATAAATTCAAATTCTTCAAATTGTTGTCATTTGTTGTTGTTCCCTGAGAAGTGAAATTTTATTTTCCTTTAAATATCATTTTAAGATCACAATAAATGTTGTTAACTAATGTAAAAGCTAATATTTGGGGTAAATGCATCAGTTGATTGATGTATTAAATGGTGTCGTAGGTAGTTGTGAACCTCGAACTTACGGGGGCCCATGGCCACTGCTTGTGCAAAGGGCCCAGAATTTGGTGCGAAGCCCCTGGTAATAAGCCTCGTAAAGGTGCGCTTTCCCTAAGTATCAACAAACATTTATTGTAAGGCGCTCTCACGCGTTTGCCCCATATGTTCCACTCCCCCTCGCACGCGCTTGGTTTAGATGTAGTTTAAATGACAGGCGTGTTTTATTGCGCTGGCTTCATACTGTCATTCATCTTCAGAGCCTTTTGTGTAATCAGTGAATCGCGCGCGCTGTGTGAGTGCGTTCAGCAGCACTAAGGTGCGAAAGCAGAGGGAGGAGTTTAAACTTGCCCGAGGCTTTGGGAGCCGAGTGACTGTCATCCCTCTCTCGGGTTTATATGTGGACGCTTGCGCTGATTTCTCCTGCTCCACGGCAGATCTGTGCGCTCGGAAGTGTCGTTCAGGAGCACCGGCTCTCTCTTGTACCGGACACCCGTGACCATGGCAGACACCTACTAAAGCAATCACGGAGAGATACGCGTTTGTACCGACTATGGCTGTAGACGGTAAGCTCACTGTGTTTCTGTGATTCATAGTGCACTCACATGAGAACGATGTCCCGTTTATTTACGCGGTGACATGCATTGAAGTAGACAACACTTAAGTCCTCTGCTGTTTACTGTACTATACTATACTGGACTGAAGATATTTTTGTGTACCGATGCTGTACTCTACTATAAATGAACTCTTTAGACTGTTACACAATAATAACAACAGTAGCCTACTATTTACTAATTTCTACTTATGCTGTATAATGTTAACATCCAATTTCACATTTTAAAATGTATTTGCTATAATAGTTAACTTAGGTTTCATTAATAATTAAATTCAAATTTAAAAACGTTTTCAATTTGGCTATTTTTTATACAGTGTAGCAAGCTACTATTGTTTAACCATTTGCTTTGTGTACCAGAACCATAATTTTACTATTTAGTTATTTTTTGTGCATCCTGTGATGCTATTTAAATGCTTTGCTGAATGCCATGGGCATCTTTTGGTTAGAAAGTTGGTGATTGGTGAAGCCTTACTCACACATTGTTGTTTCTCTCATGTGTTTTTGCCCATCATGTTAACATTGGGCTCAACCCGCTGAAGGGAATGTCAGCTAGAGTTCATGGCTTTGTAGCTGGACATAAACATAAAGTCTACCTGACATCCTACTTGATGAATGAAGGCATTCACACACATGCTTACAGTGATCTCAAGGGCTTTTATGGAATCGTAAGAAATATACGTTTTCCCTTGGCCCCAGGCAATTATATGCAATCACAGTATATCTGCAGTTCTCAGCGTGGTGCTGAAACGGACAGCAAGACCTTGCCTCTCTTCATCCTGGCTTCTTCTCATTGTGTCCTTTTCTCTAATTCTTTCGCTTTTCACATGTGTGATAGTGTAGGTTCAGTACCGTAAAGGAATAGTTCATCCAAAAATAAAAGTTTGCTTAAAATGCGCTCACTCTCTGGAGTTTGTTTCTTCATCAGAACAGATTTGCGGAAATATAGCATTGCATCACTTACTCACCATTGGATCCTCTGCAGTGAATGGGTGCCGTCAGAATGAAAGTCCAAACCAGTCCATCGGTTAAAGTGAAAAGCTGTGTGGTCGTAAGAAGCAAATCCATCATTAATGCGTTTCAAAGTTAAAACATTGCTTCTGGCCAAAATAATCCATAATAATGCTTCCACCAGTAAAAAAAGGTCAATCCTCTGTTGTTCTCTCATATCAAAATCCAACATATTTGTTTAGGACTGTATTTGCTTGTAAGCAAAGATGATTCTGCATGTATTTCTTTACTGATTCAGGCTTGAGAAAGCAATATTAGGACAAGGACGTAATCAGAAGCAACAGTTTAAAGTTAAATGCATCTTAATAATGGATTTGTTACATTGGAATGAGCTGTTTGGACTCTCATTGTGACGGCACCCATTCACTTCATTGATGAGCAAGTGATGTAATGTTTTTCCAAATCAATTTTCAAGTGGCCTGAAGGTGAAGGCAATTTTTCCTTTTTTGAACTATTCCTTTAAAATAACAGTTTGCACCCAGAATAGAATGTACTTTATATAGAATTATGTTTTGCCCTTTGAGCAAAAACATGTATTTGCAAACAAATTGCATAATTATAAAGCCTCCCTCAAGGAATGTTAGATAATTATGTTTATTCAAACATGTTGTTTTTTTACCCAATTAGGATGGCTTGTTTTAATTAATGTTATATTCCGTGAGCAAATTGTTATCAATGTTTACGCACTTTTTCTCAGCCGTCCTAAGAGAAAGCCTGATATGTGAGTACACAAGAGGTTTATTTAGAGGAAACACATATTTGCTTTCAAGCCGTTTGATTAAACAACTCCATTACACTTCAGCGAAGTGATTGTTTGCTTTAATATCTGCCCTTGCACAAATATTGCAATATCATTTTCTGCTTACAATACAGTCATTGTTTCATTTTACGCAGGCTTTCATAAAACGATTCACAGAATAACACTGGTTTTTGATTCAGCATGTTTGTGTCACTGCTCATATAAAGCTTCATGAGATCTGGAGAGGCACAGATGTTGGGTTAACCCCCTCTCGCCCTGTTTCACACATCCGACAGCTCTGAACCAATCCCAGCATGCAGCACGAAGACTGGGCTGTGTTCCTGCTATCTAAGGGACCACCAATGCATTAAGTGCATGGACTCACGCGTGTCACTCATTCATTCATGCATGCATACAGATGGATTAGAAATGCTAGAGCCACAAGCTCTACTCACGGATGCTAACCGAAAAAGAAAGAGAGACTGAATGAGCAATAGTGATAAAAAGAGAGTAATTTCTGTCCCGTTCCGCTCAGATTGACATGCAATGGGTGAAGGGAGTATATATTCTGGTTCAATGTGTGTTTGTCTGTTATCAGCAGAAGCGATTCCATGCTTGACCAGTCTGTCAACACCACTGACTGTTTTTTTTTTTTTCTGTGACTGGTAGACGTTTGCTTTTACTCAGTCTGTCATTTGAGAACACAAATAATGAATTTCATTAATTTTGACCGGTTTGCTTCAGTCGCCTAGCAGATGTTTTTGCTGCTTTTTTAAATGGAAATAAATCTTGTGTCACATTTCCGCGTCCCAAAAATAAAGAAATAAAAAAGAAATAAATAAACAGAGCATGCATAACTTTCACATTTAAATTTAGTCATTTATTCTGTCACCACATCCGCTTTTCCATTGTGTTTTATAATTATTTTGACTCGGTCCATCAGTTTATAAAACACAAAAAATGAATAATGGTAAGTTTAAAAGCAGAAATGTGAAGCTTGTGTTATAATGCTTATTTTAATTTTGTAATGTGTGTTATTTTAGAGATAACGTTTTTTAAATTATAATTTTAACAGTTGGATAAGTAGTATTCTGAAGCGGTTAGTTTCTTTCTGATTGGTCAGCAGCTGTGTTTTATTCATGATCCAGCACAGCTATTACCGCTTCACCCAACTGTTCTGTGTATCACTGAGCAACACCTTTAGCAACCACCCTTAGCAACATAAACAATAACGGTAACACATGAGTTAAGACATGTATTAATCAAGAACTAACTTAACTACGACATGAATTACTGCATGAATAACACCACCTAATTACATGTTAGTTACTGCATGTTAGTTAATGTATTAATTAACAATCTGTGGTAATCTAAATCAAACATGCTTTAATGGCACAAAATGTATAAATTTGCCCCCTGAAGCTGAGTCATGTCGTAGAAAAGTTAGTTCTTGACATTAGTTTATAGTCAATTGTCATATCAATTGTTTATAGTCAATACAATTCATGTATTAGTAAATGATAATTCATGTACTGTTATTGTAAAGTGTTACCAACAATAACTAATGCAGCATAAAACTGTGCAGTGTATTATGGATTCTGGCAAAATTAAAATGTTTATCATTTATTTAATGAAATATGAGTGACTCCTGCTCGCGTTATGGTGCACCTTTCATCTTTAATTTTGAGACCACGCCCCCTTTCTCTAATAAACGCTTCGCGTGAGAAAGTGTGCACGCATCAGTCTGAAAACCGTCAGTTTCCGATGTATGGAGAGTAAATATTACTGCAGCTATGAGTTTTGTGTTTCAGGTATGCTTTTGTATTTCCATCAGTTTAAATTTGCAATCTGGCGCTACGCCGCGAATCGGCCTGTTTTAAAACTAAAAGACGGAATACAGAGGTTTTGTAATGCTGAGGGATAAGCAGAAGTATGTGTGTACGAAAATATTATATATGGTGTTAAAACATAAATGATGCAGTGGATTATAAGCTGTTCTCTGCTCTGTATTTAAGTGCCATTAGATGAGAGGCATGTTTGGAACATTCTCTTGAAGTTTACTGTTGCTGTCAGGGACTATTTTTTTTTTAGCGGAAGGACTGCATTTAACAAACTTGGTTCAAAAAAGTAAATATTTTTTTTCTATTGTGTGGTAAACGTTTTATAAAAGCAATAAGTACTCGAGGCATTGCTGCATCATGGCTGAAGGAGTTAACAATGCCCTTCAGCCGGAAACAGCACAGCCTCTAGTACCTTATTGCTTACTTATAAGTAACGGTGGGACTACTTTTATACTGTAAATCGAAAGACTTGATGCAGAAATTATAATTGTTTTTAACTGAAATACTGAAAATGAAGATGTAAGAATTGCGAAATAAAAAGTTGCAATTACCTTTTTCAGTTTAAGTGGAAATAGGCTTTCATAAACATAATAAACGCTGCTGACATAGTCGTGGCATTGCAAATTTCTACAGTAATTAATTTAGGCAATATTTTCAAATGCCAAAAGGTTACAAACCAACTGCACCTACTGGTCTCATTTGATCATTTCTAATATTTACACTTATAATACACAATATATGTCTTGTGTATATATATATATATGTTACTTGTAAGTGAAATACACAATTTCTGTGTAAAAAAGTGTAAATTATCGTCTGTGTTAAAGGACAGTATGTAACACATGCTGATGATAGAGATTAACTATTATTGAACCCTGAACATTCCTTTAACGATGTTCCCAAATCTGTTCCTTTAGGAGCTTTTGTCCTAAAGCCTCTTGATCTTGTTTGTACTCAGCGCATTGTCGGTCAGATTAAATGAATCGCTCCCCAATCACATGACCAAATGTGAACTGATTCTCACGTGAACGGATGAATAAAAGAAGAAAAGAAGGTGAAAAGAAAGGAAGCTACTGTTTTCTTTAGCCACATAAACATGGTCTTTATTAGCTTTCTCTCACATGTTTGTTAAGGAGGGGCTCTTAACAGCTATTTGGTTTCTTGCCCAAAAGTTGGCTCTGGAGAGCTTTTGAAATGTGATCCTGCCTCAAATGGTGTGGAGCGTGTGTGTGTGTGTGTGTTTAGGCCAGCATCCTTGTGTCCTCACAGGCATTGTATCCACCTTAAACCATCCACCCATCCGTCCCTTTATCCCTCATCCTTTTGTATCATATCTTTTAGAAGCAGACAAAGGATTTTGCTCAAATGGATTTTGTGTGTGTTTGTATTTTTGTAGAAAATAGCATGTTTGATCTGTGTGTGTGCGCGTTTTCATTATGTTTTTGTGCTGCTGTGTGTATGTTTGGGTTTTAATTCTCGTTTTGTTGACCTGTTGGTCTTAATATCCTCTTACGGTGTCACCACAGTTCACACAGCATCTGTGCTGACATCAGGGGAAGAGAAAGTAGGAAAGATTTGCCTGCTTTTTCTCTTGCTGTGATCCATTTTTAAATAAAAAGACGTCACTCTCCGTGCATCATGGGTGCATTAATGTTTGCTGTACATATTTGCACAGCTGGCATTGGTGGATATTTTTGCGTCTGACTTTGATCTGGAAATCCGTCAGGTGCATTCACACCCACTCTCGTCAAAAATAACAAAGCAGTGTGTACGGGATTAATAGAATTTGGAACCAGAATCTCACGGAGTGAAAAAACATCTTGCTGGATAATAATAATTTGTTTATTTCTATAAGCAGTTATAAATCTGCATCTATTATAAAAGTATTCCCCATGGCTAATAAATGCCTTCTGAAATTATTCAATGTATTTGTGTAAGAAAAATATCCATATTTAAAGCTTTGAAAACCATAAGCTTCTGCTAAGTGTGTTTATTTTTATTAGTGGGTGCACTTTTTTGGGCTTCAAAATCTCAAGCCATTTATAAGGCTTGGAAGGGTCAGGACCCAAAAGGAGACTGCTGAATGATATGGAGAGCAGCAGCTTTCTCTTCTTCTCTGATAGCCTCAAAACTATGCTGAACTTTGTGAGTTTGTGTTAGAATCAGAATTGGAAATTTCTCTTGTTCTTATTTTTTATTTTTTGCTTTCGAACTAAACCAATGATTTCAGCAAATTTGAAACCCCAGCTAGAGTGCTTCAATGACACTAATGTTTATGTATTAGGTCAGGAGGTGGAGAGGAGGCAGTCTTTGGAGGCTTCACTGTGAAAGCAGTATGGTTGAATGTGATTTGTATTTGTCTCTGAAAGTGTTCAAAGGTAGACAATCTCAGAACTTTTCAGACCCCCTTTACACCTGTATTGTTCACTTGTTATTGGATTAGGGTTGCAAAGGGGACAAAACATTCCAAAACCTTCCCAAAATTTAACTAAAGTTTACAAAACATCATGAACATTTTCCAGAAATTAACTGGAAATACTACACCACTTACCCATAAACAAAAATTTATCTTAATAGGGCCCAGGATGTCTTTGTAGGGTTTTTAACATTGTTATGTGAGGTTTCTACATTGGCCTGGGCCCGCCCATACTTCCTTTGATGCTACATTCACTTCGTGAGCAAAGTTAGTCTGGCCAAGCTGTCGTTTTAGAGCATTTCTGTTCCCAAAAAAGTGGGAACCAATGAGAAACGAGCTCTGAGTGGTCTGATTGGTTGTAGATTCGTCCAGTAGTATACAGAGGCGTCCCAGAAGGCGGGTAGTAAGGTAGCTTTACCAGACTAAGCTAGGTGGTTGATGGGGTGTTCTCTGTGATTGTTTAGGAGTTGCCTTTTGGGGCATATTGTAGGTGATAGAAAATATCAGCCAAGGAGCTCCTCAGCGGTTGCCTGGTGGTTGATCTTAAATGAGACTTCAAGTCTCTATTACAGTACATTCTATTTCTTATATGTGTTTTTAACTGTATGATCCCCTGCTTTCTTTATAACTCTAAATCTGAACACTTAGAAAAGTAATCCCACATCCCAACAATGTTGGTAGCAACGCTTCCGGTTGAATTGAATATTCAAGTTTGAAGTCACAATCCCTAACTCTAAAAATAATCCTTAAAAGGCACCACTTATAAATATGAATTGTGCTGAAACCTCTTGTTTGATCTGTTTAAAAATATATGGTTAAGCCGGAACCTGGTTTACAACTTCTGATGCCTTTCACATTCAAATCAATAAAACTGTATAGATCATGTGCTTCATCCATATGCTGCCTCATTACGGATCAGAGCAACACTTCTGAGATTCCCTATGAGTAACAGCGGGATTGAGGGGGAAGGGGAAGAAATGCAAGGAGGAGGTGTCTAATAAACATTCACTCGTCAATCCCTGTGGACCTTAAACAGATTGATCATGCGTTGAAACCCGGGAGGGATCAATTTGGCTTAAATCAACACGCATCTTTGTGAAAATGGACAGAGAGTAAGAAGGAGGCAGACGGATGACTGGAGAATGGAGAAGAAAGGCCCATTTCATTTGCTAGAAGGACCGATGGCTGGGTCGACCCGTGAGCTACGGATAATTGCTCTTGCAGAGGGCAGAGCTTTATATACCCTCAACATCCCGAGCGTTCTCATCTTCGTTCTCCCCCCAGTGTTGCCTAATTTCTTTAGTACTGTGGTCACTCTTGATTTTTTTTTAAACGGCCCGTCTGTCAGCTCCTCTCATCCTGTTGTATTAGCAAGCGCACAGGCCCGTGTCCAATATCTCGCATTAATTAGTGCTCCGCGAAGAAAAGAAATGCATGATTGGGAAAGATAAAGGATGAAAGAGGAGGAGGATGTTGAAGAAAGAGACAGAGGGAGAAATGGAGAAAAGATAATAGAAACCGCTGAGAGGGTTGTGCTAATTAGCGATAATGCACTTGGTTTGAATTTGATGGAAATTGATGGTCTCTTGTATGCTTGTTAGTAGTTGCTTTTCCAAAGCATCTCAAAGCGATGGTTATCAATCAAGCAGCCACAGGATGAATAGATTATATTTAATCAAATTTAAATCTAATTTAAAATGCTAAAAGTTAGCACTTAAAATAAAAAAAATAAACTTTTTCAAGCTTAATTGCATTTTTAGGTGCCAAGTACCAAAGGTACAGATTGTTTTCCTCTTCTTCGACTTCTGCTTTGTCTATAGCGGCACATAAAATTGCTTGTGAGAAAGTTATGAAATTTGTCACAGATAGAGGACAGTCTGAATATTAAACATAGCACATTAATAGCTAATAACGTTTGAACCTAAAGGTATAGAAGCAAGATATTTGAGCAACATGGGGCTGTATCTGTAATGACTCCTCGGAAACAGTCGGATCCATGAGCAAGGCTTTATTAACGTTGTCAGACAGGCAGTGGTCACAA
>JAUMHP010000080.1:3842056-3866242 GCA_032361065.1 Enteromius trimaculatus
CGGGTGGGAACTAAAACTCCGGTGAAAGTTCCCGCTGCTGCCGTTCGGAGGGAACCACAGAGGCGCGATCTGTGACAGTATCTTTACAATGCTTTAGTGGATTCTGACCGAACCTGGTATGTGTTATCTGATCGATATCTTGAGGAATGGTAGCTTAATAATTGACTCCGGGCCATTGAATTATTAGAAAAATAATGCACATTACACCTTGGGTGAATATATACCAGTGGTGGCGAATGTCAGTCCTGCAGAACAAGCTAATCAAAGTCTGAAGGCAAATTTTCTTTTCTTCTCTTTTTTTTTACTTTATATGCAAAACATGCTTTATAATGTAGAAGGTAAACAGACACCATATTTAATTGTGAACTGTTTGTAATCGTTGCTAATGTGTGATGGAGGTTTATGATTGGTCAGAGTCCTAGTTGAAAGCTGCTCCTGCTGGCAAAAAGCAATTACACAATTACACTGATTTTTAACATCTGTATTATCAGTCTCACCCAGCTCTCCTCCAGCTAATGGATGCATTATGAACCCGAGAACATGAGAGAGGGGCTCAGCGGAGCACGTTGTATTTCTATTCTCATCTGTGTTTTTGTGCGTGATGAACAGCTCTACACATTTTACCCTGTCTCTCAAAATATCACCCGTGGGCCATATCTCTGACGCGAACTCTGTCTCTGTCCCTTTCTCTCACATCAGCTTCCTATTCTGACCTGCTTTAACCGTCTGGTCATGCACACAAATATAGACCTCAGCTGGAAGGGGCGTAGATGTGGATAAAAAAATTATATTATAAAATTAGATGGCTGTTAAGTTTATTAGATTTTATCCTCTGGTTTGTCATCACAGTTGGCGGTAACGCTGTGTAGCAGATACCATACTTTAATATGCACTGCAGAAAAACTGTCTTCTTGACAAAAAGGGACTTCTAGAGGAAAGTGGTGCTTTCTTGAAAGGCTTGTGAGAGAAGTTCACTTAATTGTATTTAATTGCCACTTGTATGTAATTCAAATCTTAGTGTTTTTTTTTAAATACTTGCAGAAAATGTTAATGAAATAAAAAGTCACTTAAATACACTTAAATGACCAAGTACACTTGCACCACAGACTGTCCAGGAGTTGGCGGATGCTTTAGTCCAGGTGTGGGTGGAGATCCCTCAGGAGACCATGCCCAGGTGTTGAGAGGAGGTCATACAGACACGTGGAGGCCACACACACTACTGAGCCTCATTTTGACTTGTTTTAAGGACATTACATCAGAGTTGGATCAGCCTGGAGTGTGTTTTTCCACTTCCATTTTGAGTGTGACTCCAAATCCATAAATTTGATTTCCATTGATAATTCCAGTAATAATAAGAATATTTCATTCATTCGGATCTAGGATATGTTATTTTAGTCTTCCCTTTATTTTTTTGAGCAGTGTATAGCTTAAATGTAATAAACTCCAACTTCATGATCAAAAATCTGTCATTAAAAATATATTTAAATACATGGCATACCAGTTTCAACAGAAATGGCGTAAAACTATATTTTAGTTAACCATAATTATTTGTCACTATATTCAGCAGTTCACAACCAAATATGAACAGACAGTACAAGTAATTATGAAATGACATAAATGTGCACTCACGCTAACCTGATTTGACAAAGTGCAACATGTCCCGGAGTCAACAATTTAAAGATCATTGACATTGTGATTAACCAATAAGATTTGAAGAGTTTAGGCTTACAATCAGTGTTTGGTGCGTGTATATCAGTGTCAGTCATCTATCATTTTCTCAGATTTTTGGCATTACTCATGGGTAAGGGTAGGTTTATGTGTAGAGATATGGTCAAGACTATTTTTGCTTAAAATGTCAAGAAAATATGTTGACCTAGGGACACATAGTACTTGGCAAACTCAGGATGTGCATGTGCATTTATTTATTTTTCTTTAATTATGTATTAAATACACAAAGACATTATGTCTGTATGAAAGAGTGGGAGAACACAGTTGTGAATCTTTCTCGTGAAGACCCATGTAGTCTGTCTGTACAGGGACTGACTGATCAGGGTTAAGTAAGGTAGAGCTCTCACTGGCCCTGAGAAGAAACCCAGAGTCTCTAGGATGCTTATAGGAAACGTCTAAAGCATGTTGTGCACAAACATTTGTCAGGTGATTTGCTCGAATATGATTTGAAGTGGATCAGACTTTTATGTCCTTGAGTAAGACACCTAACTCCAGGATGTTCCAGAGGGACTCTCACTTATTAATTATACTGTAAGGTGATTTAGATAGAAGTGTCAGCTAATTTATATATTAATTAGTAGTTAATTAAAAAAGATTGCAATATCAACAGTGGAGCCTTCAACATTGTCATTGTTGGCATTGTTAGGGGTCAGGATTTGATAGCTGCTGATGCCATTTTTGCATTTGAATGTTAGGTGAGGGTTGCTTATTGTATGTTATATTAAAAATACATTATTTGGCACTCATATAATATAGATCAGGGTTTGTGTGTGAGTATTTGTGTAAAGGAACTGCAAGGTGAGATGAAAAAATTTTCCTACTGTATACTTACACTCCCATAATCCCTGGGCATCAGGAATGTTTCCTAGAGGTCATGCATTATCTCTGTGACACTAATCTCTGTGCTGTGACACAGTGGCTCTGTCTGCTGCTTAAGTGAGTTTGTGTTTGTGAAGTAATAGTGTGTAACTGACCTTTTAACATGTCTGTTCTCATAATCCACTAGGAAAGAGTCCAGACCACCTTATCTGCGATTAGAAAGGATTTGATGTCTACTGGCATGTTTGTGTGAGAGAAAGCCAGCGAGGAAAGTGAGAAATACATTCTGGCAGGCCATCTCAGAGAAAGCAGTCCTCTCAGTTTTTTAAAACTTAAACTGAAGCTTCAAAGTCACCCTCAGGATTTGCCATCGCTGGCTCGAGGCTGTATTGAATTACATAATTCCCCTCTGGCCTGAAAATAAAGACTGTTAAAAATTAAACACATTAAAGACATATCAACCAGTGCTCCTTCTGAGATGGCAAAGCATGATGGCTTGAACCCTCTGAACTATTACATCTTGAATTTCCAGTCTGTGTTCAGTCTCAAACATCAAACTAATCTTTCATGTGTAAAATGAACTGTGGTTAACCTCCTGGAAATAAGAGTGGAAAATATCACATAAAATCAATCTGGCATGGCTGGGAGTGTTTCTTGCCAGTTATGTGTTGTATGACATTATGAAATATGTCCATATTTAATTTGACTAACGGAAATTTACTTAAAATTACAAAGTGTGTGAATATGTATTAAATGATTATTTAGATCCTTTATTTATAGAACCATCTCCAAGCAACACACAGTATTAGTGTTTGGTTCCTGAATGAATCTGTGTTTTTGAACGCATCAGTTGAGTAAATGATTCAGTGACTCATAAATACTTGCACTTGTTTGTTCCTATAGTTTGTTTGAACAAGTCGGTCAAGTAAACCCAAATGATTAAAATGAACCGCCCCTTAAAAACTGTCATCACTAATTTTGTTCCTGAAAGAAGCAGTGACTAAAGTAAATGATTCAACGAGTCACCAGTAAAGGTGGTCATTAATTTTGGTCCTGTATGAATGTATTTGTTTGAATGAATCAGTTGAGTAAATTATTCAATGACTCAGTCATAAAGAGATTGTGCCTAGTTATTTTATTACATCACCCAAACAGTAAAGTGGCCTTTCAATCATCTTGTCACAGTTAATGTCCTCACATAATTCATTTTCGCTTCATATTGAAAAGAAATGAAATAGCATGCTGATCTGCCAGTCATATGTCTTTAATGCTGAAAACTCTCTAATGTTTTGCATAATGATATATTAAAACATTATTAATGTTTACAGTGTTGTCGCAGATTCAGTACATGTTATTCATCAGGTTAGATATTAAATATTAATCACTCAAAGCTACTTATACAATTATGTCTACTTAACTGTTCATTGTGGATGATTTTACATAGATCTAAACTGAATCCTTATCCAAAATAATGTAGCCATGCACTTTGTAATTATTTCCACTAGGAATATTATCATCCATATGAACTTTTTCAGGGTTAATATATTTTAACTATTAATACTATTTAGGACGTATAGTATTCAAATTGGGATGCAGCAATCAAGTTTATTCCTAAAAGAATCAGTGTGTTTAAACAAATTGGTTAAGTGAATAATTCAATAACTTCTAACTACAGTTCTACTGGTGTAACAATGTAACCTGCAGAAAGTATCACCTGGAAAATCCCCACCACTTATTGGCAAGACTGACAGTCTAACCTGGCAAATCCAGCTATTATTTCATACTCAAAAGCACTTCTATACACGTCTGTATCTTTCTAGGTGGATTGGTGCATCATGTATCCTTGAATGTATTTTTTTACTTTAAAAAGAAAAAAAATAAAGAAAAAAAAGAAGTGAAAAATAAATATCCAATACATTTGAAATATATTTGTTTCAGTATTAATTAAAAGTTGAATTCATTTTTTTATTTCAGTAAGTCTTGAGTTATCTGTCACAAATATGTTAATAAATTTGAACTATACTTAGTATGAAATAAATATATTTTACTCTGGTTATTAACATTTGCATTTACATTTTGAACATTTAAACAGAATATTTATAGCACAATTTCAGCACTGTCCACTCACTTGAGAGGTTTTTTTTAGAATGTCTTAGAAGGAAAAAGGTCCAAAGGAGCAGAAGCTGTTACGTCTCACTGAGTAAAAGGAGAAAGGACCACTGACCTGACATTAATGTTACTAACAATTAGATACTGTTTATTTTACACTTAAAGCGACTGTTCATCCAAACGTTGTACATTCTGCCATTGTGCTAGCCATCATGTCTCCAAACCTGTGGAACACAAATGCAGACACTTAGCAGAATGTTCAAGCTGCTTTTAATTGTCGAAAGCATAAAGTTAGCCCAAGCTGTCAATCTGGACTGAGCAAAATCACACGTCTATTTTTAACAGTGTAAAATATGATTGCTTGATATATTCAATACCTGTCTGTAGTGGAATTATTTTGTTCCACATAGTATCTATTCATAACATTTTCCAGTAGGAGCTTTATTTCCTGTCTTGAAAAATGCCAATGGCAGACAGATGGAGAGAGTATTCATTCAGTACATGAGTCTACGGAGAGACTGAATGCATAAAGAGTGGCAGCTTTTATTCTCTTCTCTGTTCTGTGTCTAAATGGCAAGTGTTGGTTCTGTTGGCTACCTGGAGCCTCCCTGCCCAGACAGCACACAATACAGACGGGTAATTGGCATAGCTGTCAGGCAGAGAGACGGGGAGCTGGGGAGAGTCTGATAACATGGCAATTAAAGCAAGAGAATACAGTGATTGAAGAATAAAGCAACAATCAGACAGAGAGGGAGAGAGATTACATTAGGGTCCTTTGAGGACTTGAGTGAGTTCATACCTTATAAACACATAACCTTTCTACTCTCTGTGAGACTGTCTGGGCGAATGAGACGAGAGAGAGAGATGTTCTCTAAATACCTGTTCGCAGAGTAATTGCTTAGGTATTCGTTCTTGGATTTGAACAAACCCATAAGTCTAAAATATCATACAAGCATGATTCGGGCTGTACCATTTGTGAAAATTAATGAAGTTGTTGATTAGATTGTAGTTAATGGTACAGCTCAAAACTCTGAGTAACACTTTAGTATGGAACCATTCTCACCGTTAACTAGTTGCTAACATTGCCATAGAAGAACCGTGTTTGGTTCCCTAAGGAACTTTTAAGTAAAGTTGTAAACTAATAATTTTGAAGAACATCTAAAGAACCCTTTTAAGAATAAGCATCTCCCACTGTACAGAAAAAGTTTGCATTATGCGAGTGTTTTCAAGTGTGACTGTGTGTGTGTGTGTCTGACACTGATTTGTGTAGCAGCACCTCCTGTGAGTATCTCAAACTGAGGTGGCCTGTTTGCACCTAGATGTCTGATCAGTAAGCAGATTGCAGTTCAGTAAACACACACACAGCTGCAGACACACTGCGACGCCCTGCTGTCTGTGTGAGAGTGTGTGTGATCCGCTGCTCTCTGCTGTTCATTACTCTCTCTCTCTCTCTTTCTGTCCTCACTTCTGTCTGTCCATTATTATTCTCTCTCTCTGGTGTCAGAGCCCAGAGGTGATGCTATCCTCCTCTCATTTGATTGTTGGTTTGTTTCATCGTTGGTTACCTTCCTACCTTCCTTTTTTCTTTCTGTTTTTGTTTCTTCTTTTTTCAAATTGCTCTTTTTTTCATTCTTTTCGCTCAGTCCCTTCTTTCGCTGTCCTTCATTCATCTGGTTTATCTAGTTCTTTCTTTCTTTCTGTTGATTATTTTGTTTCCTCATCTCATTAGTTTGTTTGTTTTCTCGTTTCATTATTGGTTAGTTCATTCTTTCGACCTGTTTACATTTCTTCCTTTCTTCATTCTATTAGTTCCTTCTTCTTTTTAGATTTCATTAATTCATTCTTTCATTTCTTGTATTTGTTCATTCTTTCCAATCTCCCATTTCCCTGTTTCTTCCTACTTTCTTTTTTCCTTCTGTCAGTTGTTTGTTTCTGTACCTCCCTCCCTTTCTTTCCATCTTTCTTTCTTTCCATCATTCTCTCCCTCATTCCTTGTTTCATTGTTGGTTAGTTCATCATTCATATCCTCCTTTTTGTTCATCCTTCTGCTCCCGCTATAATTTTTTTCCTTCTTTCTTTCATTTATTTTGTGTTTGTTTCTCCCATCCTTTTTATTTGTTCATTTGTTCCTGATGTTCGTACCGAATGTTCAGTCAGTCTCTGTCTGCCCTAAATAACCTGATCAGTTTTACAAATTACAGTTACACTGTCACATTGGATAAATACATTAACTGTGAAAGATAACACTTCACAACTTTACAGCCCTAATGCATATAATTCATAAATGGCTAATTATTTTACCCTCTTACACCGTTTATAAAAAAACCCCCAGTGTGGTATGTGCAAGCTAGGTGCACTGGAAACACGTGCCTCTTCATACATTTCTGCAACTGAAAAAAAGTACCTTTACATACGAATCGCTGCAGTTTCCAGTTGAAATGAACACTAGAGGCAGTGAAACTCCCTCAACCTTTATTCCCTTTCACACAAAAGTATGATTTACAGGTACATTTTTGATTAATAAAGGCAAATTTTCACGCAGTTCGTTGCAGAATGTTATGTTGTTACTTAAAAAAGTTTTAACATCCTGCACGGCTGAAACGAGTTTTCAACTTCAGTAGGTTTACTCAGCACCTCACATGATACAGCGTTGCACTTAGGTGGTGAAAAGCAACATTTAAAAAGTAGTTTTTAAATTACTTTTGCATTTGTTAACACTATCGGTTAGGTTTTGGTTTGGTGTTGAGCGTATTTCCAACATGAAAATGTATGTAGAGGCACATCTTTCCAATGAGCCTGGTTTGTGTGTATGTTGCATTATAGTTGCCGTTTATCGATTGTTTCATCCACAGACACACATTTCCGAAGTCAATACAGTCGAAAGAATATTGAATGGGGCCGGAGTTGAGTACATTGGACAGCAGAGGTTGGCTCCATTGATTTGTTAGGAGCATCTGATGGGCTTATATGTTTGTGTTCATATGCAGCTAGATTTTAGTTCAACAAAAGCTTTTTGATATTTCAACACTCTTGAATGGCACAGTAACATGTCCTGTGCTTTTGACGGCTGGTGGCTGAACTGGGATGAAGGTAGGCTGGCGGGACAGCCCCATGAGGAGGCACAGAGTAGTGGTGGTTCAGTCCGGCACTGCTCCGGCTTACAGAACTGCCATACAGAGTTTCATCGAAGGTACATTTATTATTTATTTTAATGGTCTATTTTTCAAATATGAGGGTAGGTCTGCTTTTTTCTTAATTACTACTGGTTAAATGGTTTAAAGTAATGAATTTAGCATATTGTTTGTCCCAGAGGAATGGTTTATTTCACTCAGTGCTCAGGAGAGCTAATTTAGCTGTCAGTTTTGTTTCATAATATGTTTCATATGTGTCATTCCTATCAGATGTTGCTCCTGAAATTCCTTTAGGGAGAAATAAAAATAGATATAAATCAGACGGTTATAAAAAGAATGTGGGTATAGCTCACATAACTGGGTCTTGAAAGAATTTGATGGCTAATGTTTGAATCTATGTTTTAAATCTTTGGATTGATCTGAGATCTGAGAACAGTTGTTGGGATCTTGTGCTTGTGTGTCCGACCAAATGCTGATGCATCTCTATTTTAGCTATATAGCTAATATTAAAGGAGTAAGTTTGTTGACCATTTGTTGAAAATGTACTCACCCTTAGTTGGCCATCCAACATATAGAACAGTTTTGGAGAAATGTAGCATACCAGATGCTCTGCAGTGAATGGGTGCCGTCAGAATGAGAGTCTAAACAGCTGATAAAAACATCACAGTAATACACAAGTAAACGTCAAACCATTTCCAGCTAAAAGTCCTCTACCCGTAATATTGATTCCTCCATTGAAAAAGTTGTCTCGTCTGAATCAGGAGAGAAATATGCACAGATTTAGGATATTAACAGGATTTGATTTATTTACTACAGTAGCTTGTAAAGACAGCACATTCGCAAAAGAGCGGTCATGACATTATGTAATTATAATGAAAAATGGAAGGACTGCTGGAGCTTATAAGTGAATATGTGGCGTGTGATACCTTGTATTTAAATATTCTGATTATGCAGAAGAGGATGACTATGCTAATGAAGTTCGTATGAAAAAAAATTTCCTTCAAGGTCAAAGTTTTCCTCAAAACTTAGCAGATGTTCATTTGTTTTTGCATTCACAGTTGAGACCTCATCTCTTTTATGGACATCATTTACTATATCGCAGCTACAGGGGCTGGGGAAATGAGCTCGCTCTACAAGGTTTGGTTTGTGTGTGACACGAAAGCTTTCAGAAGATGCAGTCAGTATGCATGAATAATTCACAAACATCATATTAGGGCAAGAAGCAGTTGCCCACCTCAGTCCTGTTATGCCACTCTTACGCAAGTCCTATACACATGGCAGTTAAATGACAGCCTTCCAATAAAAATACACACACACACACATATATATATATATATATATATATATCATATGTTTAGCATTGTAGTGCACTCAAATGCAACATTGCTATTTAATGCTGTATTGAGATAACGTCTCTGCTGAGTAAATAGAGATAGGGATAGTTCACCCAAAAATTAAAAAGATTGTGTCTTTTACTCAACTTCGAAGCATCCTAGGTGTATGTGACTTTATTCTTTCGGATGAATTCAATCGGACCTATAAAAAAAATCATCCAGACCCCTATAAGCCTTTAAATGGGTTTTAATGGGTGATAGCCTTCTGAAGACGTGAAATAATGTGCGTATTCGTAATAAAACATCCCTCACACGGCTCCGGGGGAGTCTTCCTCTGGTGAATCCATGCATTTTTGTACAACAAATATCCATATTTCAAACTTAATAAGCACTTTTCTCTCACGTCTGCTGTCTGTTGAAACAGTGTTTCCTTACTTTAGCAAAGGAAAACCAGTCTCCTCTTGGCTCCTTTCGAAATCCTCCTACATTTTTCTTTACAAATCCTTGGTTTGAGCTTCTCATTCATGACTAAACTAAACACACTTTTGTCATCTGCTGGGACTGCGTCTGGTTTCCACAGACGGCAGACGTGAGAGAAAAGTGCTATTAAGTTTTTGATCCCCCAGAGCCGTTTTATTACAAATACGTGCACATTATTTCATGTCTTCCGAAGTGTAACGGTTATCCCTTATTTAAACCCATTCAAAGGCTTGGAGGGGTCTGGACAAGTTTTATTATAACTCCGATTGGATTCGTCGGAAAGAAAGTCACATACACCTAGGATACTTCAAAGATGAGTAAAAGACAATTTTCATTTTTGGGTGAACTATCCCTTTAACAAGTCCAATCCTTTTAAGTCAGTCAGTTCAGGTCCGTAGTGTAGCAATAAAAAATGGACTGATTTGTTGAATCAGTCAACAATGTACTGTATGTAGCACTAAAAAAGCTGAATCATTCCAGTGAATCAGCTCATCTCTCCTTCTCATATGCAGCGCTCAAAACTCTATTGTATTCTAGTGGACTGGTTCATCCTAAATGCTTCTCTAGCATTGGAAATGCTGGTTGGTTTTGAATCGGCTCTTACAGATGAATGTTGTAAATAAACAGATTTTGCTAAATAATTGTTAGTAAGTAGTTGTTAAGTTAAGATCTTGGGTATGAATAGGGATGTAGAAAATGGTGTTGCAAAATACGTAGAAATAACCAGCGAAATGTTAGTATGTTCAGCCTGTTGATGAGAATTGGTTTATATACTAAAGCGTCATTTATATATTGGCAATAAGTACCTTAATGTAGTTGTAGATTGATAAAACTGATAATCTTAGCTTACTTTATCCCTAACAACTAGCTCAATATATATCTGTTTCTCAGCACAGAAGATTTATTTCCCTTGCTATTAACTAGCTTCTGTAGGAATGTTGCTTTTGGTCAGAAAATCAATGTCGCAGTGAATAATCCTTTCCCGTGTTGTTTGTTTTCCCCGTTTAATGATGTTTCCTTCTGTTGACGGAGGCCGTCTCAGGCTTGTCTTTCCAGCGGGAGATCTCCTGTTATTCTTAATGCCTCTGCCCTGTCAATCCTCCTCCATTCGGGGTTGATTTGCTGGCTGTCGAAGCGATCTGATCTCCAGCAGACTGACTGTTTTGCAGCATGGAGAGATTCATAGATCTAAATAGACATCTGTGGCTTTTTTTAGCCATGCAACAAACTGGACAACCCTCAAGTGGACTGTTTGTGTCAGCTTTGGCCTGCGTGTAGTTTGAGTTGAACTTTAATGTCTAATTCTTTAAGAAACTTTCTAAGTTTTGAGCTGCTTTGGCTCATGTCAGTTTTTGAGATTCACTTCATCTTCTAATCTTAACCCTGTTGTGTTGGATAAATTATAAATCTAGTCCCTTTTTCCAGGACCAAATTGGATGTGTGATGAAGAATCGCCATTGACATAAGCTGAATTTGTGACGGACCTGCAATTGTATCTGTTTGCTTGAAGTAAAAAATAAAAATGAGAGTGGACTATTCCCTCTGCCGGCCAGCACTAAAGCTAGTTTGTATGGATAAAGCCTGACGACACATTTTTTGGGAACAACTTTTTCTCAACATGATTGAAGTGCTCTCTAGAGCTGGGTCAAGATGGAATAATTTCATGCTTCATTTCTGGAGTTCAAGATAGTGTCCGCAGGATTTCCCCTTGGCCTATAACTATGGATTGAACACCCAATGAAAAACATGCTGATATGGAAAAGGTAATCTCAAGAGTGCTTTCTATTAGTTTATGGTATATTTAATTCTATGTTAAATGTGGTTTAAGTAGCAAAAGTTCTAATTTTTTAAGACTTTAATGTACTTTTAACCAGTACTATGGTATTTTGACATACACTGCCATCCAGAAGTTTATTTTTTAATGAAAATATAGAAATGAATAGTAATGCATTAAAATGATCAAATGTTACAGCTGCAAAATACAAGATTGTTTAATATTATTATTAATATTATTAAAGTTGTTTTTATTATTTTAAATAATTCTATTTTATTGATTTAAAAAAAAAAAAAAAAAAAATATATATATATATATATATATATATATATTCAAATAGGACACTGATATTTTAAATTGTAAAAATGTTTATTTGGATTGGTATTTTAATATATTTTTTATTAAGTAAATGCAGCCTTGCTGGTCTAAAGTGATGTCTGTCAGAAACATTAACAAAATGTATAAATGCCTGAAAGGTACAGGAGCAGGGGCAGAGCCAGACTAGCCAGGCTTAGCCCAAATGTAGTTGGACTAACCCACATGTTTTTATAAATACAGAAGTCCCAAAATATTGTGTATTAGGGAGGTTCAGGGACATACTACCTCGAGACATTTTCCTGACTTAAATGTGTGCATTTTAAGATGTTTTAAGCTCCTAAACTGGATAATAATATAGGTTTAAAACCAAGTCAGCAGGCTGTAGTTGCATAAATTATTTTCCAAGATAACAGATTCTTAAACATGAAAATTAGATTAAATGCTGCAATGAATGATCCACGCTACAAACTGGAAAAAGAGAAGGTATAGTTTGTTTGTTTATTAATTTAATAAACTCAAGTTAATTTAAATTTTGAATTCACACTGAGAGAAGTTTATCTTTTTCAATATGCTTAAACTGATGTTTACAAATTATTGGCAGTTTTACCTTTACAGTGATTTTTTCAATATCTGCGCTATCTTCGTATTCCGCCTATGAATACTACGGCAACACACGTGGACAAATGTGGAAGTGGTAGTTATTTACTGTGCATTTCCATATCATGGATCATGATTACACTCTCCGCAATCCCAAAAAATGTAGATGGAGTCCGAAATGGAGAGAGCTACGCAAAAATTTGTCAAAACGGCATCTTCCAGTGTTCAACTCTCCGTCATTGTGTCATTGAACTCCGCCTCAGTTATTGTTTTTGAAAATGTAACTTCTAGTGTTGTAAACTTACATATTGTGCCTTTAAAAATTAATATTTTAATTGATTTTTAAAACTGACAATAGATGACAGCAAATCACTCTTAATGAGTGAATCATTGCAATTAAAGAGTCATTTAAATGGTTGATTCATTCAGAAACTAAACACCTTTTTTCCCCCTCTTAATTAACTATTTGTTTTTGAGCTGTCATAAAAAAAATAAACAAAAAAATAATCTAAGAACACAGTGTAAATCTTCCCGTGCACTAGTCTAGACTTCATGTAATGTATGCGTGCACTCTGTAGGAGTGTTTTGAATGGTTTGTGCAAAATTCTCGATCGCAGACTATACATCGCACATCCCTACCACTGAGGCATCTCAGATTAGAAGATCTGTTGTCTTGGCTTTATCCTTGCAGCACCAAAGTATTGGAAAAATGTTATTGGAAAAATACAGAGGTAAGGGTACAGCCCTTATGAATTAGCACAGTAATAGCGACCCAGGCTAGGTAGGACAGCGGTGTGTGCAAAAATAGTAATTTAAAATCAAGTAGGTGTGGCCTAACTTTTACTGGCAGTGTTATTGCAGAAAATATACATATCTACAGTGGGGCAAAAAAGCATTTAGCCACCAATTGTGCAAGTTCGAACAAAATAAGAAAAAAATCCAGAAAATCACATTGTAGGATTTGTATTTATTTATTTGGTAAATATATAAAAATAAGTATTTGGTCATCTACAAACAAGCAAGATTTCTGACTCTCACAGACCTGTAACTTCTTTAAGAGGATCCCCTGGGGCTCCAGTGTGGTTATTCTTTAAGAACTACACGGGAGACCTAGTGAATGACCTGCAGTGAGCTGGGACCAAAGTAACAAAGGCTTCCATCAGTAACACACTGCGCCGCCATGGACTCAAATCCTGCAGTGCCAGACGTGTCCCCCTGCTTAAGCTTAAGATGTCCAGGCCCCTCTGAAGTTTGCTAGAGAGCATCTGGATGATCCAGAAGAGGATTGGGAGAATATCATTTGGTCAGATGAAACCAAAATAGAACTTTTTGGTAAAAACTCAGTGCTGAGTTGCATCCAAAGAAAACCATACCTACTGTGAAGGATGTGGGTGGAAACATCATGCTTTGGGTCTGCAAAGGGACCAGGATGACTGATCCATGTGAACAAAAGAATGAAATGGGGTCATGTATCGTGAGATTTTGAGTGAAAACCTCCTTCCATAAGCATAGTTGAAACCATGATTGGTTCATATATTGTTTTTCTTAAACATTGTATTCATTTTAGTTTTTTGGTACTTCAGAAAGGAAGTGCCATTTTCAGCAGGGAGTGTAGCAGCAAGTGCTTTAGATTCCAAATTGGTTGACAGGTGAAGGAGTCTTGGAGCCTCTGGGAAAGTTTAGTAGTGTAGTACTTTCTTTAGGAAGGAATAAGTTTTTTCAAAAGTGCTGTGGTAATCTGCCATGGGCTTTGACTCGGTATGACCTTCCCACAAGCCACACCAAACCGCAGGGTAATTGCTTGCTAATGACTGTTAAAAAAAGGCAAGGAAATGTCAAACCAAGTTTGGAAACTTTCATGATTAATCTTTTTCTGTGGTGGCAGGAGAAGATCTAAGCCATTCCATCAATCACATCAGGCAGGAGAGTGACTCTTTCTTCAGGGTTGAAAGCATTTGCCATTGGATCTTTCTCTCTCTCTTTGCATTAACTTAGCTGTCCTTGCCCCATTTCCATCTCTCTCTCTCTCTCTCTCTCTCTCTCTCTCTGTCTTTGTCTTCTATTACATGTATCTAAGCAGTTTAGTGCCTTGCATCAGCACTCAAAGAGCTTTGTACATCCCTCTCCCAGAATATTTAATGGAAATATTCAGACTTTTGTCCACTTTTGACCTCTGCTGTCTGTCTCCTCCCCTCTCTCCTGATGGTGGTGTCAAGACCTCTTTGTCTTCACACTGAGGGACTTGAACACTTAACTGAAGATCAATTTTGGCCAAGGTCACATTCTGAAGCCCGATGAGAAGTCTGAGTGAGGGTCAGAAATCATCACACTATTACACCTGACTGTCTCCACCAGCATGCCATTATCAACACTATCGTCTTAAATATAAAGAGACACAGTGTCATGGTTTTAAAACCAACAGCTGCTCAGAAAGCGCCTCTTCTGACATATATTTCCTGACCACAACATTTTCTTAAATCAACATTATCTTCTTTGCATGTATGTGCAAACCTATAGTACAAACATCTTCCAGGAAATATACTATACTATACTAATATTATTCTAATCATTGGAATAGTAATGGCCAAGACTGTATTAGTGGTGGGGACTTTTAATTACCTTTTACTTCAAATTACATCATTACGCCAGTAGGTGGAGACAAGTCACTGAATCAGTCACTTAACAGTTTAATTTAACAAAACCAGTTTGTTTTGGAGTTGAAACTGGTGACTTTTGTTACATTTGCCTGCAATAGTAGACTCAAACTTACTGTATGCTTAACAATGAAAATACATACAATGTGAACAGTGCAATAAATTTTAAGATCTCAAAGGTGGTGTCCATAACGTTTACGGTACACTCTGTGTTACTCCCTTGTTTTTATTTGACTTTATTAGTGAACTGATTTAAAGAATAATGAATGAGGATAAATGTTGATGGATGGATCCTTCTTTGATGGAAGATGATTTTAGATGCATCAAGTTTTCAAGAATAAATCATTGAATTTTGCTTTTAACCAATTCATTCCTTAACACCACTTGTGTTGCACAGTGGTTTATTCTGCTGTGTTCTTTTAGATATATTCATTTGTGGATTAGAAATAGGCAAATTAGCTTTAAATATACAAAATCTAAGCTAGTCAATATCTTAGTCAGCACGTCTCAGTCCTTTGCCAGCACGTGACCAGCAAAAACCAGCAAAAGGACCAGCTTAAACCAGCAAAAGGACCAACATAAACCAGCAAAATGACCAGAATAAATCAGCAAAAAGGACCAGCATAAACCAGCAAAGGACCAGCATAAACCAGCAAAAAGGACCAGCATAAATCAGCAAAAAGGACCAGCATAAATCAGCAAAGGATCAGCATAAACCAGCATCCCAGCTTCAAAACCTACCTAACCAGCATTATGCTGGTTATTGAAGGTATTTGAAACCGGCCTGTTGTTTCATAGTCAACATGAGCAACACTGTTACTTGTGTAGTATTACTCAACCTCAAACCAGTGAGCTGTTTTATTTATTTTACAAAAATACTGATGTAAAGAGTTAAATGTAATCCAGTCTGCTGATTATGTTTGTTGCACCTATCAGTATCACATTGTTAGCATCTTGCTAAGATAACATCAAACTCTTTTGGGATCAAGTGCTCTTTACTGTATATGTGTCACAGAATGTTGCACACTACCATTTTTCGCCTACTAGAAAGGAAATAGGCATATTCCAGTGTCATCTTCCTAAATGTCAAGTGAAATTTGGTATTCTTTGAAGCCAGCTGAAATGCTGACACAGAAATCTGGGCAGAAGTGTGGCTATCCAGAGAAAGTATCATTCTTAGCTGCGCGCAGCCCCCTGTGGATGACTGACAGATGCTGTACAGTCTTTAACCACGCCCCTTTCTTTGAGTGATGGGATGTGTTTCTTATCCATCTCAGTGTGTCGAGAGCTTAAATTTTGGCCTCCCGTGGATTTGATTGGCAGTAATAAGCCTGCAGCTTTAGTTTCCTATCTGCCCAGGAGAGAAAGAACAGTGAGGAAAGCAGTCACAGGAAACGCATCACTGAACCCTGACAAACTGCTCCACGATCCTTCTTTCCCATCACCCCATGATTACACTATGAACTTGACCTGGCCTTTGGGATGGTTTTGATAGGTGGAAAAACTTTTGTTTTAGCTGTCAGCATCTCCAGGCCAGTTTTCCCAGAGTTTCCATTTTCCCACAGTCGCTTTTATAGTACTTCATTTAACACTGAGCTTGCGGCGACTGCAGCGCTGTTTGAAACACAATGGACTCAAGCTCTTCACGCAATGAGACTGTATGCAAAGAGCTCTGAGACCAGCTTAACCAGACAAACAAAACTTTTTCTAAGCTGTGTAGGGCTACCTCAGTCCTCTGTGAATGGCCATTAATGTATTATTTACAGACTTTCCCCACTTTTGATCTCTTTCTCCCTTTCTCACTGACTTGTGCTCTTGTTTTTTAATCTCTTACGTGCCGATATGCGCTGGTATCATCTTTTACCCTTCATTAAATATTTTGTACTTGCCAAGTGCTTGCCGTAGCACTAATCACATTAGCTATGCTGGAAAAAGGGCTTACATAAGAAAGCCAACTGGGAGAGGTAGATACACAGAAAGAGAGAGATAACTGGGGGTAGAAGAAGGTCAGAGAACGGAAAGACTGTTGACCTTTATAAGCACATTGCTAGTTTTTATTTGCAGTTGGGTGTTTGGATAAAGCAGGTCAGGATTGTGAACGTTGGAAAGGGAAAATGTGAGAGATTCGACTTGAAATAGCATGCTAGCTGCTTTGGTACTATTTCTCCAGGACAAAGCTTATTGTGAAAGATTTATGTACTGTGTATGTGTATTTTATTTAATAATTTTGAATCAAAAGGGATGCATGTCACAACATAGAAAAAAAAATACTTGTTAGTGGTCGTTACTTGTTATTTTTGCATTTTTGTTGTCATTATTATTTTGATGACAAATTAACATTTTTCACTTAATTTTCATTAACATAATGAGTTTTTACATTTTACATGACATTAAAGTGACCTGATTAACCTAAAAATAAAATAAAATAAAATAAAAAAATAACTGGGTGTAGGATTGTCTTAAAAAAAAATTATCAGAAAATGCTAGTGAATTTCACATATCATTACAAAAAAATATAGAGTCAGAAATAAAATTAAAGAAGAAATTGTGAAGTCTAAGACAGTCTAAAACATTTACATTTTTTGAGCATAATTTACATTGCTACATGCTGCCTGCCAAAATAAGCAGTACATTGTTATTAAGCATTTTTTTTACTTAAAATGTAATTATGCAATGCAAAATAACAATTTTTATTTCAAAGATGCTGTTTTTTAAATGGAATTTGCATGACAGTATTGAAGCATGAAATGTTTAAATGTTTGTGTCGCACTGGATAGTGCATACCGCTTTGCTACACTGTTTATAAAAATTGTAGGTATTTGTACACAGTAGGGTCTTCTACAGATACTTTACATTCATGGAAGAGCCTGTGTATGGTAATCATGTTGTGGCATCGCACACAGACACTGACATACTGATTTTCATTTACATTTTCATGCACACACACTCAAAGGGCTTCTGGACTGCTCAGCGGGTCCATGACCTGACACATCCTACCTGTCACCCTACTCCCCTCATTGGCCACTTGATGTCTGTTCTTCTCTGTTTTTTAGACTACAAGCACAAGAGTAGACTTGTTGATCACTCTTAATTTCTCATTAGGGGCCATGTCAGAAAAATCTAACAATTCAATAAAATAATCGAAACAGGCTTAAAAAAACAACGACTATCGACTTGATATTTTGTTATGGGTAGAAATGACTTGAGGGCTCAGCATTCATGGGGCTTTGACAGCGCTCCTGTGTAATATGTGATGATTTGGACACTATAACAGCCTTCATCGTCTGCCTCCGTCTGTCCTCCACAGCTGCGTCCAGCTTCAGCTTCTGTCGGGCTGCGCTGGAGCACACAGTCTCAGCAGAGGAGCTCAACTATCAGCTGCCACGCAAGGCCGGCGGCAACCTGACCTGGCATGAAGGACGCGGTCAGAGGGTGACGAGGAGGACCGTCAAACTGCTGCAGCAGCCTGGGACAGAAGGAATACAGGTACACAATCACAGCCACACTACCCATGAGGGAGAAACACAAATCAGGTCACTCTATATGTAACATGTTTAATATTATTTCTACACTGTTACAGTATGCTTTTTAATTTTTCAGGGAAGCTCTGTGACAAATTATTACTATTATTATTATTAACTTTTTCCTCGACATTGACGTGATATCTCGTCAATTGGGTTAAAATGCTTCCCCACCAAAGATGAGTTTTTACGGCAATCCCTGTTCTAGGTTTATTACCGTAACGCAAGCCCTTGCGCATGTCCTGAATGAGTTACTGGACTTCCTGGGTCTACCAGCTGAAAAAAATTACGATGACCATAAACGGAAAGATCAGAAACAATATAGATAATAATATACGTAATGCATGTAGATTGTGTTTCGTATCTGATCGTGAAGTAGGCTAGTCAGAGAGATGCCTTTACAGACGAAGAAACATCTCTAGCTATGTCGTGGATACAGTAGATCAACAACCTGGCGACAGGAATATGTATTTATGTGTGTGAGTGCGTTATCTATACATAAATAATAATGTCTCTCAATAATATGTAAAGTTAAGCAAGTTCTTGTTTACAATGGACTTCACTTCTTGTACTCTTCCCCCATACCTAAGGCACTGTGTTTAAATATGGGGAAATGACTATCAAAACTCAATACATCCACTATTTATTTATCAAAAAAGGACAATACGTGTCATACACAAGGTTGGGTATTTGGAACACATAAATGTACTTTTTTTGCAGTCAAGAGTATTAAGAAATTAGGATCTTGTTCAGTTCAGTTCAGTTACTATTCATGGTCTTATACATTTTTTGTGATATTTCTATTATTATTATTATTACTAAACTGACAACAATTTAGAAAATGTTTCTGATTTGTATTATTATTATTATTCGGTAACTGAACAGACAACCAAAAAATAAGTAATATTTACCTGAGGATTTTTTACATATTGTACAATACAATGTTACAAAAACAGGATTTATGTCATTAACATGACAAGTATTAGAATGACTAATATTTGCCTGTGAAAGAGCTGTATAGTGGCTGTGCAAAAACATGTGTGTAGTTGGACTGGTGTGAACAGACCTTGACTTTCATATTCACATGTACGTTTAATATTATCCAGGATTTCTTTTTCATCCATCATAAAATATTTATGCCCTTCCTTCCCAGCTCTGAAGGTCATGCAGAGGTTTGCTTGTTTACAGTGATATTTCATGTGTTCAGCAGCACATGGTAAACTTCTCCTCTAAGCTATTTGTCCCTTTATCACTGCGCACTCAAACCAGCATTAACAGGCTCATCATCGTGATGAGGAAGAAGCATGTCTGATGTCTGGATATTATGACGTCCCATTATATGAGCCATTACCCAAGAATCAGGTTAAACTCGTCGCATGTTTTTTTTGTTTTTTTCTGTTAGAAGATGCAAAAGAGAGGCGTACATGAAATTAATTATTCCCTCTTTGTACGCATCAACCTTGAGGGCCATAATTATTTCATAATAAAATATTTTCACCCTGGTTTTAACCACCAGATTTGATTAACATGTTCTTTACGCTTGATCTGTTTTGTTCTGAATTATTGATTTGAATGGTGTGAATTGAAAAAAATCTCCTTTTGTAATGTGTCACCTTAAAACAAAGGCTCAGTTGAGTGGCTGACAGTATTGTGTGATTTATTTATTTTTATATGTTAAACATCTTTGTTCTGCTTGACAGTGAACTGTGAGGAGATGCATATGTAAATGGAGCTGCTCTGGTGTTGTGAGCATCACTTTAAATAGAACAGATTTTATGCCTTTCTCCTGGTTTCAGGATTGGCTCAGATGAGCTCAGTATTGCATGAGAGCTGCTGGATGTGTGTGTGTGTGTGTGTGTGTGTGTGTGTGAATGGGAGAAGGTCACTGGCGTGTGTTCAAACACACACACACACTCATAGCCAACTGTTGAAATTCAAGGTTATGGCAAGTTGAATAAAGAGCAAACTTTAAACCAGGTTCTTAAAGATTTCTTAACATCTTTCAGATTTGGTCTCTTCAGAATGGTTAACAAACGCTAGCTTTGTTACGATTTTATCGCACCCTCATTTCGTTGTGTTTGAATCCCTATGTCGTTATCATCTCATATGCACAACTGCAAAACACTGATGGGTTTTCAATTAGTTTTCCTGAACAGTTCTTTCCACCATTGGTCAGAAAATCATGTAGCCCTACCCCCGAACTAACCCCATTGGTTAAGCCATTGTTGCGGCAATGTTTTACTAGCTCCACCAAAGTCCCTTTCGGCAAGTCATGTCACTCGGCGGCCATCTTTGAAATGCCTCTTGGCAGCTCCTATCTCTTTGAATGAGGAAACATCAAAAACTCCTAAAATATATTTCTTATTTGCAATCACCAAACAAAAGCTGTCAACAACTGTCTCATAAAAGTTGTTTATTTTGCTTGAATGGCATTAAAGGGGTCATATGATGTTGCTAAAAATATATTTTTTAAAATACTCATTATTTTCCACATACTGTACTCTAAGCCCCGCCTTGATTTGTACAAATTGTTCTGAGAAGGTGTGCTCTGATTGGCCAGCTATCCAATGTGTGTGACGGAAATGTTACGCCCCTAACCATAACATGATGCCGCATCCTGACACTATGACACCAAAACAATAAAAACAGTGTTGTGAATACAACTTAACCACTAATTGTCCTCTTTTTCGGAAGCACAAAGAAAGTAGTTTCAGTCTCACAACGACACACAGCTTCTCCTGAAAAATGAGTGCAAACATTGCAATTATAGCTCTACAGATAAGTGAATTATTGTGTAGACCACTATAAACCTCTATAGTATCTGTGTGATTTACACTAAACTCAGAAACATTCGTTCTAATCCACACTGATAGATGGTAGCGTCTAATTACATTGTAGTATCTTGTACTTAAAGTACCTGCGCTAATAATGCTAAAGGATTGGTGGGTTCTAATAAAATATATTAACACAAAAAAATATTCACACTTCATTTTTTAGTCACAGACATACAGTGAAAACTATATCAGATCCAAACATGTCATTTGAGTCATAAAATCCCCTACTTCCTATGTGCAAGTGCAGCTTCATTCGAAGACAATTAGTACAATCAGTCTTTTTAGATTAGATTTTTAGATTTCAGATTAGATTTCCTCTGTGATGTTTCTTAATTTCTGAATGTGTGTAGTATTATATCCTATCACCTAGGGCCACGTGAGACAAAACCTGGTATTATGAACGTTGTGTAATCGTATAGCAGAAGTCAAGCGAGCCTCTCTGCATCTGGTCCTGTTGTTTAATTGGAATTCCCACAAGCCCAGTGAAATCACAATACAACTGTAAAAATATCTTGGTGGTCATGAATCCATCATTACCAGATCATATTCTCAGATTAAACTTCCATTACACATGATTGCACTTGGCAGAGGTTGTGGGTAGACTCCAGTTAGTCTGACAAAATGATGTCCTTTGCAAGATGTTATGTTGTGGCTTATTCTAACAAGGCTTATCTCATGGGGCCAGTCCTGGCATGAAAATGAGTTTTGCCGATGGGATTTGTGTTAAAGATAACATTAATTTACTGCATTTGGCTGGAGACGGGGCTGGGAATGATTAGGGATAAACTTTTGCTATTTCAAGGTGAGCAAAAGTGTCAAATTGCTGTTGGCAAGATTGTCAAGGATAGAAATAATTAGGACGACCATGACCATGACTAATGAACTATGTACGAGAATGGTTTCACAAGCGGTTTATTTAATTACCCACAAGATGTTCTTGTTTTTTCATTTTGCATTTCATTAAAGTGTCAGATATTAGTCAAATAAGTTGTCTTGTCAGAAGAAGAGTGAGGATTTTGGGAAAAGTACTGTACTGTATTTTAGGAGCAGTTTTTCTCGAATCCTGTGTTTGTGGAGATTTTCTTCTTAATATTTTTTTTTTCAGCAATAAAACTGTCTGGAGGTCCGACACCGTAAGTCATCGAGACAGCAAACTTGGTGTAGCTCACAGAAGGAAGTGCTAAGAAAATTCAATTTTTGGTCATACCTTCAGAACCTATAACATACCTAACGACATTTTGTATTAATAAAAAATCTGCTTTTCGAACTCCTCCTAGATTGTTGGTCCAAATGCACATAAAACTCCAGACACTCATGACAAAAGAATCATGATCAAAAGATCTTCGATTTACAAAGCGTTACAAATATTTAAGTTAATTGTTTGATCAACATGTCTTGAGGTATCCTCTAATATGATACAGATATTTAAAAAACATGGCCGTCAGCAGCCAATCAAACTTGGTTTCACTTTATTTCGATAGATAGTCCATTTAGACATTCTACTAACTATAAGTAACTACGTGTCAACTAATTCTCATTAATTCACAACTGCATGTCTACTAACTCTCAGAGTAACTGTTAGGGTAGGTTTAGGGTTAGTAGAATAAGTTGACATGTACTTGTAAAGTTTCTGATAGTCAGTATGTAGAGTGTTGTGGATCCATCAAAATAAAGTGTTAGTAGATATTAAGCAGACAGTCTACTAATACTCTAATGACTGTTAGTTGACATGTAGCTGCAAAGTTACTTACTGTTAATACATTGTTTAAAGTGGACTTTCGAAATAAAGTGTTATCTCAAATTCAGTGGCTAATAACTTCAAATCGTAATGGTCTACCATTGTAAAATTGGAAATAATCCTACATTGTGTCAAAGTCAACATATTGTATCTGTACTGAATTGTGTCAAAATCAGCCACAAGGGAGGACTATAAAAGCAACTTTAATTCTTGCTTTAAGTTTTTCCAAGAAATTTATCAGTATTTTTTACATTTATTTGTCAACTGTTATTATTTAATCGAACTTGATATAGGCTGTTTGTCTGACATATACCATCCCCATATCCTCATGACAAAAATTTTGATTTGACAAAAGGTTCCAAAAATATAATTTGCATGGCGATGCCCATTCACCAAAGACTATAGAAAACCCAAGACTTGTCACTAGTTTTGAATGGGGGAAAATACAATGCTTAGCATGTCAGGAAGCCCGTCTTCTAAAAAAAATAGCCAATCGCCGATGTCAAAAGTCGGTGCATCATCACATGCACTCATCACATCACAAAGAAACAGCATTTTTCAAATATGGCCGCCGAACGACTTGTCTAATAGAGACTTTGCCATTTATAATAATCGATCTATCAGCTGAATGCAATTTCCAAACTTCACAGAAATTCCTACCAATGGACAGCAGAAGTAAACAAGGCAATTTCATCAATTTGCACAGATTACTAACCTGCAACTTTGAATTGTGAGCACTTCGTATGTTTTCTTGCCTCTTTATGTAAGTCTGTTTGTAAGTTGATTTGGATGCATAAAATATAAATGTAATGCAAATGTAGTTTCAGCAGTGGTAACGTGGTGCTAAAACTATTCAAACAACGCACAAACATTAATGATGGCTTCAGCGAGGGCAGTTAAATCTTTACGGGGGGTTCACACATCACCAGGTGGCTGTATATTTAGTTTCAGTAGGTGTTCCTGCTGCTGGCCTGACATTTCTGTCTGCACCACTGGCCACAGCTTCTGAAAATGTGATTGCAAATGGAATATATTAATGGTAAAATAAGATATTTTTAGCAAGCACTTCCAGCTTAAAGGAGAAGTTCACTTTCGAAAAAACTTTTGCTGATAATTTACTCACCACCATGTCATCCAAGATGTCCATGT
>JAUMHP010000080.1:3874805-3892395 GCA_032361065.1 Enteromius trimaculatus
TTGGATAGTATTATATATAAATGCATTTATACATTTTATTTTCTTATATTTGATATTATATCTAAATATATTTAATACTAATTAAGACAGCACTAATATATATATATATATATATATATATATATATATACACATATATATGCTAGTTTTTATTTTGTTTAATTTAAGCTACTAAAATAACTAAAATTGAATTCAAAATATTCACAAACGAATGTAATAGTATCTCAATCATACAAAAATATCAGTGTTTTTAGTTTACTTTTATTTTATAATGTAAACACTTTTTTATGGTTTTAGTTTTATATGAAGGAAAATTATTTTTAAATGTGATTATGCAGTAATTCAAAGCTTTAGGCCTATCATAGATCCACCAAGCCTTACTGTGGTCTGTCAGGAGCAGCTTTGGCAGATTACTTCCTCGAACTCACACACTCTCATCCAACTCCCAGAGTTCTCTTACTAATGGACAATTATACACACTAATGTTGAGCCATTTGTCAAATCACAGTCATTTCCATGAGGCTTCGCCATCTAGAGGTCACCAGAGCGGCGCTTCCTGGAAATTTAGCAGTGCTGAAGACGAGCTGAGACTAAATGGATTTACTGAAGGTGGACTATTAGCTTTTGTTATTTGTGGGATTTGTAATATTTGGCAGGCAGAGGATGTGATGTTATGAGTAGAGCATTTGAATCACAGACTTCCCATTCAATGTCATATAGGTGTCAAGCTATACAAGTCATGTGGTATCTTCTAGCCAATCAGGGGAGAGTTGTGACTTAGGAGAGATTTGATGGATGGATGGTTTGCATTGGTGTCAATGACATATAAGATTTCCACTCATTGTTATATTGCAGCCATTTGCTAAAATCATGTAAGTTCTTTTTTTTTCTCATTAATGTACACACAGCACCACATATTGACAGAAAAGCACAGAATTGTTGACATTTTTGCAGATTTATTAAAAAAGATAAACTGAAATATCACATGGTCTTAAGTATTCAGACCCTTTGGTGTGACACTCATATACTTAACTCAGGTGCTGCCCATTTCTTCTGATCATCCTTGAGATGGTTCCACACCTTCATTTGAGTCCAGCTGTGTTTGATTATACTGATTGAACTTACAGTAATTAGGAAAGCCACACACGTCTATATAAGACCTTACAGCTCACAATGCACGTCAGAGCAAATGAGAATCATTACATTTACATTTTACATTTATTCATTTAGCAGACGCTTTTTTAGAGGTTTGATTGTGCATGAGGGAAGACCGGCTAGAAGACCATGCTGTGGTCCAGCCTGGAGATGACCAGGGCCTGGATCAGGAGTTGTGTGGCTTGCACTGTAAGAAAGGGCCTGATCTTTCTAATGTTGTGTAGGGCAAACTTGGTCTTTCTCAACTCCAAGATTTCTTGCAGAAGTTGATGGGGTAATAGTTAATGTATCCAGATGGATGGTGGAATCATTCTGTAGAGTTGGGGTTGCAGGGAAAATTGAGGAGTTCAGTCTTTGCCAGGTTGAGCTGTAGATGATGTTCTTTCATCCACTCCGATGAATCATGAGGTCAAAGCAGTAGCCGCCGCTCCCTATATGCAGAGTCTGTGTAGGGCACCAGCTCCCAGGGGGGCACCATCCCAGTTTCTCCAAAAAATAAAAACTTTCAGTCTATATTATTAAAAATGTATATGAACCTACATATAATTTTTAGGCTAAACATGGGCTAAAAATATGTATTTTATGATGAACGCAGGGCAGTATAAGCACACGTGACACATGTTCTTGCATCTGCGCCGGCGCACGTGCTCACTCTCACCTATTTTGCGGCCGAATACAAATAATCATAATTGATGGACAACTAGGCTCTATCAGGGAAAAGACATCAGTGCAACCCGACCTAAAAAAAAAACGAGATGAAGCCGTTGCTTCAATTTCATGTAATATGTTTATAATCCTGAACACTATAAACATTTTTGACTGACTTTAGTAAACTATTGTGTTTTATTATCGGTGATTTCACCAACAACAATGCATCTGACTTAACATTGCATTCCTGTGCTTTACTTCGTATGTTTTAGGGTTATGCGAATGCCTGCCGTGGATGTTTTTGTCCTTCAGTGATGGTTGAACACAAGCACTCATTTTAGCAGCATTACATTTAATTAGGTGCAGTGGTAAATGTCTGCCCCCTTCAAATGCCTCTTTAAGTAATTCATCGAGGTGCCGACACCGGCTAGAGGCTTTATTCTATTATCTGCGCTATTATTTATTGCTTGATTTATCAAGCCTCACTCTCAGATGGTGTGTGTCTGTAAGTGGCTGCTTGCGTGTGTCATTTTTCCTGGGTCATTGGCACTGTAGCTTGAAGCAGTGTTACACACACCGCTGTAAAACACTGTAAGACACTGACTCATTTCAGACAAGACCGTTGCTTGCTTCAGGCACAGTGTGCGTCTACTCCAACACAGGTACTGGTCTTTTGAGTAAGATAATTGCTGCAAGTGTGAATTGCTTTGGACTGTGCCCACATTAATAACTAGTGAAGCAACTTAAAATGCGTCCTAAAGAGCCCATGAAATCAAAATTGCAGTTTGGTAGTGTGTTGATGTAATGTAAGAGCCTGTAATCTACTGTATGTGTGTGTGTGTGTGTGTATTTAATACACATATAATACACATTTCTCCTAATTAGCAAGTTTTTAGATTTAGAATTTTGTTGCATAAAGTAAAAAAATAATTAATTTATTTGAATTTTTTTTTTTTAATATTAATGTGTAACACCTTATGTCTGTGTTTCATGGTTTTGTTTTGCTTTCGTTTTCTAGTCTGCCTGGTTTTCCTTATTTGGTCATGTTCCTGTCCTGTGTTCTATGAGTTTACTTTATTAAACGGCATCAAGAAATCTGCTGTCCTGTCGTATCCTGCCTGATTCTACACGAGACCGTGGCATATTGTTGTTGTTAGGATACATTAAATATTAATATTATTAATTAAACATCCAAATCAAATTCATGTGGTTCGAAACAGTAAATAATATGTACATTATAGAAGAGCGTAAATACCTTCATTTAAACACATTTAAATACATTTTTTAAAATATATTACACTTAATAACTGTTACTCACTTCTTTCTCTTTCATTCTTTTTTTCTGTGATAATATCATCCACCAACACAATAAGAGACCATATAATATATAATATGGAATATAAAATAAAGTAAATATAATAAATTACAAAAAAAGTCATAACAGTATTACAGTATCAAATAAAATAGAAAATTAATCAATTTAAAGGGGAAAAAATGAGAGGGAGGATTGTGTAAATTAATATATTTAGTTTTATAATACAAACTTTGACTTTAGATTTATCCATACCTTTTCAAAATATGTATTTCTATTTTTGACTCCATACATTATTCTTTCCATAGAGTAGACTTTAAAAACTAATTCTAATCAATCGCGTACAGCAGGGGATTCTTGCCTTTTCCAAAGTTGTGTTATTGCTTTAAAGACTGTTATTCTTAGTATTCTAAATAAATACATCTCATCTACTAAGTTGCTATATCCAAAACCATATGTTGCATCTTTATTATTTCTGATTTCTTAAAAATGTCTTCTATTACATGTATTACCCCGTCTAAATTTTGTTTACATTTTTTACAAGTATAAAATATATGAGTGTAGTGAGCTTTAATTTCACCACAACTTCTCCAACATCCTGAAGATAAATAATGGCATATCATTTTAAAAGTAAATATATATATTATTTTTTAGTTTTTTTCTTACCATGTCATTGACCTAGTAGCAAATGGCAATTTTACCTGGTTATTTCACCGGTTCATGATATAGTTAACTACATATGTTTTCAGTCCACAAATGTAAAATGAATTGAAAAAAAAAACAAAGAATCACTGTTTGAAAGCATTTTTCTTGCTCCTCTTTACTCCAGCTCATCTTGTTTTTGACAGCAGCTCTATCACCATCCTGAGGGACTTATTTGGGAGCACATTAAGCCCATCTACAGGGAATTCATTTCTGCCCTGTTCACCTGTGCTGTCTGTGATACACAAAAGCCTCAGACAAACAGCAATCCTGGATAAAGTGTTTCTGGAGGGGCAAATTCAAAAGCACTGAATTAGTGTGTGTCTATATATAGAGAGAGAGCGTTACAAAACATCTCAGTGTTGTGCACAATGGAACCATATCAAGATGAAAAATACAATGCAGCTTATAAAAACCCCCATAGTCCAAATGTAAACCTCAAGAAGCACCTCTGGCTAGTTATGGACGTTTCCATTATCAGCGTTATTAGCATCACCCATGCTCTAATTGTTCCTCTCGGCCTGCTGTGAGTGACTGGGAAGCGAATGCAATCACCATAGCCTTGTGTGAATTCCTGGAGCTGGAAACTGGGTCAGTGTTGGCCCGTGATTGTCCTCTAAAGCCCCAGGGGCAACTGGAGGTTGCTCCAGCACAGCACTCTGGGTCACTGGAGGATCTCTGTCCATTAATCCCCCACGAGCCCCTAGTAGTTAAATACACTAGCAATTGGTTTAACTGTCTATACATCTGGCTTAACAGGATATAGTGATTGATGCTATTTAGCATTGAAGTAGGATGAATGGAAAGATTGTAACATTCGCTTGAGAAATATGAATTTATTCTGAATTCGATGGTTCGACTTTGGCAAAGGAATATTCATATAATGCATAAGATAACTCACAGAAATGTAGTTTAGCCTTCCTGGTTTGGATTTGGCATTTTTTCAGTAGATATTTAAACAGTATAATGTAGTGTAGCCTGTTTTATACAGTATATGCAATTTTACTACCAAAAATAAAAAATACTATTATTTTTATGGTAAAAATACACAGAAAATTTTTGTGTTGCCGGAAAAAAAGGTTGTAAAAAATATGGTGAAAATGATATATGAGGTACATTAATAGGCAGCCACCAGTGCTGGGGGTAACGCATTACAAGTAACGTGAGTTACATAATAATATTACTTTTTCTAGTAAAGTAATGCATTACTTTTTAAATTTGAGAGTAATATAATTGAGTTACTTTTTCAAAGAACTACTTTTTTACTTTTTTTTCTTATTTACTGACTGACAAGTCTCCATATTGAGATAAATCATGAATACAGAGGCATTGTGTGTGGTGTGTGAATGCAGTGTAGTTCTAGACTAAATGTGAATGTGCATTAATTCATCTCACGGTCAAAAAACAGATTAAGTGTCACACCCCTGGTCTGTTTGTTATTGTTTTCATTCCCCATGTGCTCTGTTTCTGTGTGGCCTAGTTTACTTTCATTGTCTTCCCTATATAAGGCTACGTCTACACTAATACGGATACATTTCAAAACAGCGTTTTCGTCTAAAAACGCTCCGCGTCCACTTTTTGAAACGTAGTGGCAAAATGTCGAGAAAAAAGCACAGAGTTTTTTTAAATGGACTGACAATTTTTTTCTTTATTATGGCGCAAGTTTGCGCCTTTTCCGGGAGGGGGAGGTAATGTTATGTTCGTTGTTAGTTTTGGTTTCATTTTGTGTCTTCCTGGGGCCTGTTCCATAAACCAAGATTAGAGTATAAGCCAGGCTTATTTCAGTAAGTCTGACTTATTGCCAGTTAATTTGTATTAAAGTAAGTCAGACTATCTGCCATAAGCCTGGCTTATTTGGTAAACCTGTTTTATGGAACAGGCCCCTGTTTTATTTTTGTTTTCCTGTTTGCCCATATTTGGTATTTCCTGTGTTTAGTCATTATTAGTTGATTCATCTTCACCTGTGTTTCTCCAGCTGTCCTCCATTTAGTTAATAGTTCCATGTGCTTTTATACCCTGTCTGTTTCAGTTGAGTTTTTGATCAATGTTGAATGTTATGTGTTTTTTGGTTACTCTCCTCGTCTCCTGTTGTGACCGCTTTTGTTTATTATTAAAAGATTCTAATTTGATTTGACTCCTCGACTCCTGCGATCTCCTTCAACCACCTGCACCGTAACAAGTAGCTTGATAGCAGAGAGAGCCGCAGTAACAAGTTGAGGATATCCCAACACATTCATTTATTCTAAGTCAATGCAAATTGATTGCATGCAAATATGTTCAACAATCTTACAGAAGTGTACTTTAAAAATCACCTTTTCAAAAAGAAAATGCACTTCCCACTTCCTCTTGAAGCTCTCTGCTTTACAGTATATTATAGATATAGAGGCAAGGGACACAGCTTAATAAAGTGGTGTCTGGTGAATTACTGTGATTTACTGTAATATGCTGAGGACTGGCTATTTCAGAGTGGTGCTTTCAGGACTCTTTTTGTTCTCTCTCTCTCTTTCTGTCTCTGTTTGGGATTCACCTTGCGATTTCATTTAAGGGCTTTGTTCTTTAGTGGTGCAGCACACACACACAAAACACGTAAACAGATGTCCTCTCATACCGACTGCCATTTATCTCTTTAAACGTAATATTTCTGTAAAATAGCTTTGGTTTTGCAGCTGATCTCTTCCACTGTATGGTAAAGCACATTAAGACCCCATAAAATTTGAAATTGCTTTTCGTGAAGAAAGCTTTTAGTCTGTGTCTGTTAGCTTTGAGGTCATCTGTATGTTAGTGTACTCATAAAAGTTTGGAGTCAAGTAAAGTTTTGACTCTGACCAAAAATATTAATGACGGTGTGTCCAAATTTCTGTTCCGTAAAATGCTGTCTGAAATTATTAATATAAATAATATGAATAATATATTAATAATAATAAAATATATGAATATATCTTTGATAGAGTAGCAAGTCATGGTTTGAAAGTGTGCACAAACACTCTTCACCTGCTATACATTTTTTCTATACAAGTGTCTTCTGTCACTGTGACGTAAAAGAGAACAGCCATTCGTTATGTCTGAACCAGGGATGGATTATGACACTGGCCTGCCCTGGGCTCCTGGACACAGATGTTTGGTACCATCTGTACACTGAAAGCATGCTGTGTGGTGTGGTGTGACGCAACACAACACAAACAGATTGTTACAGTATATTGTTACGGCAATTGTAGCATCATTGTGCATTGTGTGTAAATAATCATCCTTGATTATTATGGCAGCAGTCCATGCTAATATGCAATGTCTCTGCAGCTCATTAGCACCTCCTGCTGGTCTGGAGCCCGGCAGGCCTCATTGAAAAACATGCCTGTGATGAAATTTCTGCAAAATAATCTCTTGGACACTTTCGCAACACTATCAAAGTGAAACATCCGGAGAATGGCACCAGATACACATTCAGCTTTATTTAAAAAAAGATGAAGATGAATGGCAAAGATTTATGTATTTTGTTATATGTATCTCAGCACTTCAGAAGTTAAAATGGCTAGTATTTGAAAATGCATTTGAACATAACGTAGCATCTAGGGCTGCCAAATATAATTAGAATTTTACATATTTGTCAAACTTAAAATAAAAAAATCTAATTTCTATAAGACAACATTGTTTAAACGCGCTTCCACTGTTCTACGTCACAGAGTGGGTAATGTTTACGCAAAAAGAAAGAATGTGGAGATATTATTCTCGCTGTAGTGTTGCTGCGGGCGCCATGTTCTGGAAACGCTGTGTGTCATTGTGAAAGTCAAACTACTTTGTTTGTGCTTCCAAAAGAGGACATAACTAGAAATCAGTATTAAGTTGTATTCACAATACTGTTCCAGAACAGTTCAACACAAATATTAGAGTGTGTTCAGCACATTTATGGAGGACAAGTATGTGCTGTCCATGCAGAGAGACTATAAAGTGGAGCAATTCTACCTCTGCAAGGACAGTCTGGTGCTTCTGACTCACAACCTTTAGGTAAGTTATGTTTTCTTCTAAAAAAAAACCTGGTACTTACTAGGATTTTCACAGTTGAATCAGAATTTTCGAATCTTGCCCATAGTCAAATCATATATTTGGGGGCGGGGCACAATATGCGCAAAAGAGATAAGGCATTTACTGCAGCATAACTCAACCAAATCTTATACAACATGAATTACACAATATATATAAACCAGCTGAAATATTTTGAAATCACTTGTACCCTACCTGATCGAAAAACTCAAGTTGAGTCTCGTTAAAGATTTACATCCCTTGCGTTTTTAGAACAATGAGCTTTGTACAAATTGACCCATTTCATGAGGCTGGGCTTAGAGGAAAAACAAAAATTTACAAATAATGTGAAAAAATAATGTGTTTTTTGCTCCTTAAACCATATAAACACATTGCATTACACCAAATACACAAAATAATGAACTTTTTAGCAAGATCATATGACCCCTTTAAGTATAGAGACATGTTTTTCTATGAGCCTACAGTATTTTACCCAAATATAGGCCTTTAACCAAACTTCCTGGTTAAGTTGGAAATATGTCTGCAAACGCAAGAAAACTATGTGTGTTGTGACAACCTTTCTGCCCCTAACCACTGACTAACCAAGAGGAGTCATTTTGTTCACCATGTCTAAACTTACAGAAGTTTCTGTAACCGAATCTCACTTATGAGAAAGTAATTAAACGGCAGGTAGTGGTTTCTCTCAAGGGACGTCTAGTGAAGTTCTGTAAACGATCTGTAAAACTGTAATCATCGTCATCCAATCCCTGAAACCCCAAACCACACTGCACTCATCTCTCCAATTCCACTACATCATCAGAGAAATAGCCACAGCCAGCTGTTATTAAGGTCATTATGTTTCATTTACGGAGGGGAATAGCTGTCCAGCGCCGATGTTCCTGGACACAGACCACACAAATCAATACACTCATCCAAGGTCACACAATGGGCCTTACGTAACCCAACTTCATTAGTAATCATTACACAAAGCAATATGTCCACATTCATTATCGTGGCCTAAAATAGACTGATTACGTAAACTGTATGCGTGGCGTTCTTCTGAGGGAGTGTCTGTGTTCTTGCCAGGTGAGAATGAGAATGGATGATAATATTGTAAGAGAGAATGAGATGATTTATGCATCTAATTAGAGCAAGCGCATTTAGGGCAAATGGCAGGTAAATTCCCCTGCTTTGTGATGTTTTTTGAAGGACAGGACTTGACAGTGATGTACAAGCAGGCTTTATGCCGTCAGGCCGACTGCTCTGTTGCAAAACTAGTAAGCTGCCTTGCTGTCTAAATATGATGCTGTCTTCTGATAGCATTCTGAAATGGATCCGCGTCAGAGATTTGTTCACATTGGCTCCATGAGCCACAGAAATGTCACTTCTCAAGGGAAGTGAAATAAGAGATGCAAATCACAATTGATTTCAGTACAGTTTTAGCATGTCACAACTTGTCACAACTACTGAATAACAAAAGTACACTGCATACAAAACACTAGGTAAAATGTAACTCTTATTGAAATATACACACATTTTGAGCTGAATTTTATGGTTAAAAGGCGGAAAACAAATAAATGGTGGTGTTATTTTACCTTTGTTTATAAAACATTTCTCTCCTCTACAAATTTCCAAATTGAACCCTCCTACACACACATTTATATCAATCCATTTTGGAAATGTCATATAAGTATACATGCAGCTTTTAGATCATTTTTTATTCCTTTTGTTGCTTTTTTATTTATTTATTAGATATTAGTGATGTTTGATAAACTAATTCCGGGAGAAGCACGTACGAATAATTATCCACGGCTGGCTTTGCATTCCCCAATCAGAATCTAGCGTCTCCACCTTAAATAAGCTCCATTTCCTCCCTTCCGAATCCTGTTTTTGCATTACCTCAGCAGAGGTGTTTCTCTCAGCTATCCCACCTCCGCAGAGGTTTTCTTCCCTCCCCACGTCCACAGAAGCCCTCCTCGCCATCTATACTCTTCCTCGCCTAACAAGCAACATCCAAGTTTTCCAGAATACAGCCACCGCATCCCACCCCCCAAAAATGTGTGGAACACCCTTAGCCCTACTCTTCGGCCAGCACCCCTTTTTCTCCACGCCTTCTTTGGGGGGCGCTGCTGTCCTCAATTCTAAGATTTTCACATTTGAGTCGGATAACCTTTTTTTCATGTTAGAAAAAATGTGCATAAACTACTGTTGAAACTCATTTACTGAATAAATTTATCCATGCGCATCATGTGACTTTGCGCTATGAGATGGGATAAATTGAACGATCTCGTTCACACAGCAACTATTTGTTGTTATGGTCATTCTGAGATGAGCAAAGTATTTTGTATAATAACTCTTACATGAGAGCATTCCCTAACAAAAAAAAACATTGACCACATTTATTGTGTTTCGTCAGCTCACTCTAAGGCGCAAGTAGGCTAATTTGCCATATCATACATGAAAATTATTATATTCAGTACCTTCTCCTATATTCTTATTAATATTTAGTGCCAGTGTTTATCAGGAAGTGATGTTTTTGTTCTCTTTGACTTGTTGGATAAAAACAGTTTTGCGTGAATCTTTGGATGGAAATCACCCCCATCCACCCCATCCAATAATTATTACCTATTACAATGAATTGCCATATCGAAAAGGATATATTAGCCAAATGAGGTGTTTCTGGAGAGCAGCAAAGCTAAAATTGTACAGCACAAGGAGAAAGTCTTATTAAATCTCTGGTTACGGTTTTCATATTCTGAAAGCAGCAGGACATCTGCAAGATTTACCTTGGGTTGTCTTGTTCTGTTGGCAAGACTTGTGACATTAATTTGATGGCTTCTGTGGGGATTTAAACAAATGTAAACCAATTCCATACTACTGATCAAATTGTCTCTGGATATAATCCTTTTCTCTTCCGTCTCGCTATTTTACAAAGCTGGCATTGACTTTTTAAACTGTCATTCATCCTGCCTCTCGCACACTTTTTTCAGGTCGCGCCCTGTTGCGGTTGAACGGAGAGAAGCTGGAGAGGATGGGCATAATCCAAGAGACATTGAGACAGGAGGTCCTGCAGCAGGTCCTACAGCTACAGGTCAGAGAGGAAGTGCGAAACCTACAGCTGCTCAGCAGAGGTAAGAGGTCAACACCTGAAGCACACACAACCTCATCTGCAATCGTTACTGTTGCAGTTGACTAGAATGTCCCATGTAGGACATAGATTTAATGGGAGATTGTATGTAGCATAACCTAACTTTCCTAAAAGTAATAATGTATTTTAAATATGTGTGCTTTTTAATTACCTTTTGTTTCTTCTGACACATAAGTAGAAAACAAAAGAGTACAAAATTTACTGAATGTATATATTATATATTATATTATATTATATTGAAAGTATTTACATTTAAATGCATTTATATATTTATTTCTTATATTTGATATTACAGTATATCTAAATATATTTAATATATGAACATAACATATTTTTTATACATGCATGTGTAATTTGTATTTATATATACTTAATAAATATACACGGTACATACAAATATATTGAATAAAGAAAAACTTATTATGACGTGTGGTTTGTTAGCATACACAATCTTTGTTGAGACACAACTATTTAAAAAAATCTGGAATCTGATGGTGCAAAAAAAAAGAAAATCATGTTTAAAGCTTACCACATAAACTTCTTAACAATGCATATTACTAATAAAAAATTAAGTTTTAATGTATGTACGGTAATAAATTTACAACATATCTTCATGGAACATCATCTTTTCTTCATACGGTAATGATTTTTGGCATAAAAGAAAAATCTTTTTTTGACCCATACAATGTATTAATTTTGTGGTTTAGGGTCACATATTATATTATATTAATTTTCTATTATCGAAATTCGAATTTGATTGGTTGCCTTAATCAGCCATGATAGCAACACTCCAACCGTTTTCACCATTTGCATCATTGTAATGTAGTATTTCTCACAGCATGTGTCATGGCAAACACCTAAATCCACTATAATCTTTTTTATAGGGTTTTTTTTTTACATTTTTGGAGATGTGAGCTCCAGGGCATCTGTCCAGTGCTTATCAACCCACGGAGAGCAGCCTCGCTGTGGCCAGATCTTCTGGTATTTAGCGCTGGCTCTTTTGTCTCTATAGTGGTTAAACATATAATATAATTGGCACATTTTGGATAGTCTCTGGTCTAAATAATCTATTTTTTGGCCCAGATCAAATAGTTTTGGCTGAGGTCAAAATCTCATAATGTTACATTTTATATAAAGGTTTTATATAACTTTTATACATACAGTGCTGTTTACCAGATATAATATAATATCATATAATAATTAAATTTGAGGACTGCAAATCAGTGTTGTATATAATATAACACACATACTGTACTGTACACACATTTCTATGCAAATATCTCTATATTATTAGGTACAAAAAGCTACATTTTTCTCTTTTTTTGAAGATCACTTAAATACAACTTTCAAAGTTTCGAAGGACAACCCATAGTTGAAGCCACAAAGTGTGAGGCTCTCCTTGGAGCAGACGCACTGAGAACTCCCGCCTCAGCAAGTGTCAAAGCCCAGTGTACCCCACATTAACAAGGAAAGGGAATTAGAGACCACTTAAACGCTGTGTCAGGGAATTCTACCAACAGCTTAGGGGCCAAATTTAATTTAACACTTCACCAGGTCCTGGTCTCCGTGTTTTGATAAAGGAATCTAATTGAGCCACCCAGAGCAAAAATCCTCACCTGAGGTTCAAACAGAGGACCTGGGTGAGGGTTCAAACAGGTGAAGGGTGTTGGAGAGAGGAGGACGGTCAAATGAAAGCGCCGTCAATGCTGATTAGTTTGTTTCTGATAGTTGGCGTCACCTGTCAGAGCGTGTTAGGTCTGGCTCCTGGAGACTGTTCGGCACGGCTGGAGGACACAGCTTATCTGAGTTTATTCTTAGATGCGTCTCTCAGCCAGCAGGGTTTCCATAGGACGTCTAAACAGAGGCTGTCAATAGCAGCCTGTCATATTTGATTCAGTCGGCATGAATGAAAATATGAAATATTGATTGGGTGAAAAACAAGAAAGCCAGTCTGACCATAGAAGGGACTAAAGACCAGTTCACACTAAGGATGATAACTATAAAGATTGGCTGTCAATGTTTGTATCGTTCATCAGCTGAAAAAAAATAATTCTGAAAATGATTCCAAAGATATCGTTTCTCTGTGCCTTAATCGTTATAGCTGTGGTGTGGACGCTGCTATTCTTTAACATTAAGAATGATTTTTAGAGCTATATCTTTATCGTTATCATGCTTGGTGCGAACAGGTTTTAGGGGCCAATTTTACTAAAACCTGTGCCACCGCAAACGTGTTTTGGCTTGAGAATAGTACTGTCAGGATACTACTAAAGACATACAGTAATGATTTAGTGCTAAAAAGGCATGTACATATTTATTTATATAGTTATTTTTGTGTCTAACTTTATTGCATTTGTAGGAATATCCCATTCAGAAGCAAATGAATCACATAACGTGTTTTACTATCATTTGCACTCGCCATATTACTTCAATTTTTTTAGTTTTTTTTTATTCTAAATGCCAGAAGAACTCATTTTCCAAATATCGTTTGCCAAACAGTGTTATTTTAAATTTGGTTTAAAAGATTAATAAAAAGACATTTTGGAATCCTCAACTAGGAATCTCTCAATAACTGGTCTATCAAAAAATTCAAGCAAACCTTAATTTTTTGGCCACCAGTTCTTTATTTTTTGATGTTGCATCTTTGTTCATTTGCACATTGTTAGTAAATCATACATTTCCATTTTGGTGCTGTTTTGGAATTGTGCTACAGTAATTTGCCCTGTTAAGTAGATTTTTTTGTTTTATTGTTTTTAAGTTGATGCAGAAGAACTGAAGTGGCAAATGTTTTGGTGTTTATTAAAAAGGGCTTTGTGTGTTTAAATAATTTGGAAACGAATAGTTCAACCAGTAGTTTAATGTAAATTGATTAATTCTGTCATCATTTACACACCCTCAACTTTCCTGAAGAAACTTTATTGCATGGTTACTGGACAGATTTGACACCCACTCTCACTCTGAAACATCATTGGTCCAAGATTCTGCTCCACATAAACATGCAAAATGTCCTGATTGGTTAGCAATAATTTTAAAATCTGCATTTAGCTGATACTCTGTAATGTATTATACAAGAAATCATGACCAAGAAATTCAGAATTCTTTGGGGTTTTTTAGAGGGTTTTGAAAGTTTGGGGGTATTTAATGTGAAAACAGTAACAAAAATTAAAATGAAAAACATTGTTTTCTAATGAATATATTTATTTTTCAGCATCATTACTCTAGTCGTCAGTGTCATATGATCCATCAGAAATCATTCTAATATGCTGATTTGCTGCTCAAGAAACATTATTATTATTATTATCACTGTTGAAAACAGTTGTGCTATTTATTACTTTTATGGATACCTTTGTTCATAAAACTGTTTTGCTAGTTTACTACAAATTTAATGCAATCCTTGCTATTAATTTATTACAAAAATATTACTGATCTCAAAACTAGAACCACAGATGATAAAATATACTCGTATTTAAAAAACTCTTAAATTATGTATCGTTCATTTTATAAATTATTTATTAAGGGACCTTTTTCTCGTACCAGTACAATAGAGATTTCACAGGAAAGTGGAGCGAGAGATGGGGGAGTGAGATCAGGACACGACCCTTTACGACTCTTTACGTTACGAATCCATGTCTGATTTAACACAACAGCTTCTTTTATCTTTTGTGCTCCAACAAATATGGTTTCATTTATCAGTACAAATATATCAATGTATCAATTTACAATATACAGTATAGTGCCCAATAATTTAGTGTTGTCAAGCTTAATACCCATCAGAGAGGATTTCTTGACTGAACTTCTTCTGCTCTCTGTTAAAGCTCATAACTCTCACATGAGCGATTCGGAGGTGTAGATTGACCTTTCAGTCCAATCGCTATCTGGTATTTATCCTCTGCAATGTTCTCTCTGTACTCTTCGAAATTGCTTTGTTCTTTTGTATCCCAGTAAGGCTAAGTAATTCTGCCCTCTTCTTCCCTCGCCAAAACCTCCTCCTTCCTCTCACCGAAGCAATTTAGCCGAGAGCGAGGCAGATTCTCCCAACACTATAATTGCTGTTTCTACTGAAACACCAAACCTTATTACCTCTTCTGCAAATTACCACCCAATCGTCACACTGTAATAGCCTTAAACATCTCAGCACAAATAGACGAGCAAAACCTGTAATCCACCGCTTCGTCATAGCAAACAATGCAATCGTTTGTTGCAGTTAACAAAGCGAGTCAGTTGCACGGAAACATTTTTTTTTTTAGCTCCATTCTCATGTTTCGGACATCACTCGCATGTCGCCCAAGCTCCACATGTGTATTTAAACGCTAATCTTGCGGAGATGTTTTTCCTGAAAAGGATTCGTACAAACTAATGCATGCTGTTCCAATAAATTTTTAACGTGCTTTGTAATGCACTTTGCTTGTGTTGCTGTTTAGAATTGAGGTTTGAAATTGAAAGGCTTAAGTGTCTCATTTCTTACCTCAAAATGAAGGTCTGAGAACGCAGAGAGAGATATCAAACCGAATATCAAATGTGAAATGATTTTTTGCTAAAGAAGACAGATTTGTGATGCTCAGAGAAATGATAAGTCTTCAACAAACCAATTAAATGTTGATGTAGCTAACGCTGTGAACCCGACGGGAAGTCTCTGAGACTCAGCTTCATTTAGAGCAGAGCGACCCACACAAACTCCCTGAGACATCCGCCAGCGTAATCAGCTTGTCTCCTCCATATGCCTCTTTCCATCAGGAGAGCATCCTGAGGCCCTTCCAAACATCTGCCACAACAAGCTACTCAACACACATTTTTCTCTTTTTTTAGCTTTAAAGGAACTGTTCACCCAAAAATAAAACCCTTGTATGGTTTCAGAATGCTGTGCTGGTAAATTTAACATTGCTTAAACTTAACATGATTTGGACACTCTCTGCATAAACATTTTTATGTAGTGTTGACTGCATTTATCAAACTCCATATGATATTAGAAGATATCATAAAGATATTAATAAATGATTTAGTTTGTGTGTGTGTATATATAGTCACAGTTCCATTCACCCGATCACAATCACCTACTAACACCTGCCTTCAATCACCAGTGCACCATATAGTCTAGCTCAGCCATTCACTCGATGGCTGAGCTCAAGGTTGATTCCCTGTGTTTGTCTGCAAACGCTCTGGATATCTGCCCGCATCATTTACCTGAATCGCTGATTCAAAAGAGCCAAAACCCTGCCTGCCTCGAACTCCTATATGCCTGCCTGCCTGCCACTGCCAATCTACCTACCTATCATTCAAAGACTGAGTATTCAAAACTTATCTTCACTGAGTCTAAGTGCTTGACGAATGTTGATATACCACCCTGCTTTACTCACCATTGTTGCTTACCTGCTACGATCTCCTCAGCCTTGTTAAAATTCTGCTGTGTAAAATAAACTTACCTGTTTTTGCATCACATCTTGTCTCTGCCTTTTACTGAGCGTGACAGTAATAATGCATTAAGATTATTGTCTGACAACAGCCAGTGCTCCACACAGAGATCTGATCTGATCATCATCCAGTTTGTCTTGAATGACAGGAAGTAACAGAACAAACTGAGACAAACTAAATCCGGAAGAACTGCGGCAACGTCTCAAAGATGAAGAAAAAAAACCTACCTAGAGGCCCTGTGAGCCAACGCATAGATGGAGGCAACACTCCTTGTGGAGTGGGCTCTCAGACGTAAGGGGCATGGCTCTCCCTTTTATAGATAAGACAGGGCCAATGACAGGTTTGGGGGGCCAACCTCTGTTTGGAGACAGCATTCCCTTCCTGCTGACCTCCTACATAGAGGCTCAATGCGTGTACTGGACACAGCAACTCCAAGGCCGTGTCTGCCTCCTCCTGGGGCAGAGCTTGCAGGTTCACTACCTGATCTCGAAAGGGTGTGGTAGGAACCTTGGACGCGTAGCCGGGCCAGGGTCTCAGGATAACGTGAGGATCAGCCGGAACGAACTCTAGGCACTCTTCGTCGACAGAGAAGGCCTGAAGGTCACCAACCCTCTTGATGGAGGCCAACGCAATCAGGAGTGCTGTCTTAAGTGACAGATATTTTATCTCAACTGATGCTAATGGCGCAAAAGGAGCTTGCCACAGGTTCTGCAAGGCAGTAGAGGTCTGCTGGTCCCGTCCAGGAGCCAGACATGCAGGTTCCAGAGATTGGGTCGCGGTTGCCAAATCATGCCCATTTCCAAGGAGGGGCTGTCATGAGGAGCATTAGTTCGGCAAACCAGGTCCGGGAGGGCCAGTATGGCGCTACCAGCAGGACCTGCTCCTCGTCCTCCCTGATCTTGCACAGGGTCTGTGAGAGCTGATTGGCTGCACGGTTGAGTGTCCCTGGAATGTGAACAGCACGCAGCGATTTCAGCCACATCTGACTCCACAGGAGCAGGGGAAATGGCAATCCAAAGAGTGCCCTGGTGCCATGCCCATCTCGGAACTCGATCATGTAAAAAAGGCCAAATAGGAAAACTTTGTACTGATACGCTCAACACACAAACGCAAACCGTAGCAGGGGTCTTTCAAGAGTTCTCGTTTCCTGGTAATGTAAAAGAGTATGTATATAGCATAAATTTGGCGAGCTGTCTGGGGAGCGA
>JAUMHP010000080.1:3892495-3906108 GCA_032361065.1 Enteromius trimaculatus
GACATGACATTTTCACCAGATATCGGATGCAACCCAAATAATTTACAAAGAAAACATAAAAGAAACAAATAAATAATAATAATATTAATTTGAATAATAAAACTATATGTATTATGCCCAGTGCATGATCCCAGTGCAGCCGACTATGCACACTCTGATTCTAAACAATCATCCAAACAATCTGATTACTGATTACTGCCACCTGAACCCAATCAGGTGAGCGTGTTTAAAAGCCCAGCTTATCAGTCACTCGTTGGCTGAGATCGAGGTAACAACCTTAATACTTACCTTGAGCCTTCACCTCTTCATGCTATTGTCAGTTTGTCAAGAACCTGAAGATCTGTTCATTGTATCACAGACCCTCTACGATATCTGCCATATATCGATATATGATATCAGAGCCAGAAGCAATCACGCTGTTCAAGCCAGAGCCAGAGCCACAGCTGGAGTTCATGCTGCCAGAGCCACAGGCAGAGTACACGCTGCCAGAGCTAAAACCACAGGCAAAGGTTACGCTACAAGCACCACAGCCCAAGTATGCCAAGTTCACGCTGCAAGAGCCACAGGCAGAGTTCACGCTGCAAGAGCCGAGAGCTGTCCATGAACCACCACAGCCGAAGGCTGCCCATGCGTCGCCACAGCCAAAGGCCCCTGATCCACCATGGCCTCCCACGGCCCCTGATCCACCAGGGTCTTCCAAGGCTCCTGATCCACCAGGGCCTCCCAAGACCTTTGATCCATGTTCTCCAAAAGCTCCGGATCCGCCATGGTCTTGATATCTGGCCGCACTATCCAGCTCACTGGCACCTATCTGTGAAAGGAGGAAATAAGGAAAGATGTGTTAACGATCCGCTGATTGTAGGAATCACGGGAGGATTACAAGAGCGATCGGGAGATCGTTATTGAACTATTGCTGAAATATCAATGCTTGCAGTATTTTCAATAAACACTGTTATTCCTTGTTTTACCCACTTTATATATGCAGAAAGTGAGTTTAATTGCAAAAACAGATGTGACATTTTTTATTATTTAAAAAAAAGAATAATAAATAAATAAATATATAATTATATATAATTCAATTTTCCCCCAAAATGGCAATTTATATTACTGAATCTTTGCTTATAAATTTCTGGTTACACTTTATTTTACACTTTATTTTACAGTTTCTTTACAGCGTAATTATACAACTTAGTGTTGTTTAATATTACTTAACTACATGTTCTTGCTATATGTTTAGGGTTAGGGTTTGCCTTAGGGTTACTTGCATGTAATTATGCATAATTCATAATAATTACACATGTAATGTGTAACAAGGACAACTTCAAATAAAGTATTACCCATTCCTCAATACAATATAATTCAGTTAGGACAGGTTTTGTATTTCCTATTGGAACTTACAGATTCTAGGCTTCATTGATCTTCATTGAGCTGTATGCACCTCAGTTTTTGAGTGAATCAGCTCAATCAAGCTTATTATCAATCAGTTACAAAAAGAAATACAAAATCGAAGATTGAATGCAAGATGATATAACATAATGAGAGATAATAAGAGATAATAAGAGAGTAAGTGTCTCTGTGTACTGGAAGCTGTGACAACAAAACAAATTCCTTGTATGTGCAAACATACTTGGTAATAAAGCTCTTAAAGGATTTTTAGTGCAGCACAAGGGTTAAACGCTTTTCAGAGTTTTTGTCCTCCTAAATCCGAGAGCTTTGGGAACATTTGAAAGCTGTACCTCACTGAAATTGGGTTGTCTTTCCTCTTCCTCTCCTCTCTCTCTCTCTCTCTCTCTCTCTGTCTCTGCTCTCACTCGTTTCATTCTAAATGATATTCATAAACGGACAGCAGTAATCAGAGGTCTTCATCAGAGGCTGTCATTCTGACTTTCAGTGTTTTTCGATGTCACGGCAGCACAAAGCACACCACCTCTTCCTTTCCTCAAATGCATTTGTTTCTGATTGTCCATTGTCCAGCGATTTCTCCTTCTATTGTACTCTTATCTTTTCTTACTTTCATTTTCATACTTTTTTTTTCAGATCAGACTGAAATAGGCTATCACTGATTGCCCGGGCCAGAAGAAACACGTCTCTAAATGGCAATCAGTGTTTTTTACAATCCCTACAAACTGATTGCATAACAAAAAAAAATAAATCATGCAGTGTGTCTAGTAGACAGCCGGCTGCTACAGTTATAACCTATTCTGATATGATCTCATTTTGTCTAGTCCTTTTTGTTCCTGCCCTTGATGAAAAGATCCTTCCTGCATTTTTCTCAGATAACACTCTCTGCTGGTGACACATAAGAAATATAGCACACTATGATGTTCTTGAGAGTTATGTTAATTGTTACCGCAAGACAAGCTCCGCTCAAACTCTCAAACAACATCTGGGCGGTCTGTCACTGCAGCACTTCACGTATGAATGATGGTTGCTTCACGTCTGAATCTTAAGAATTACTCGTTTCTGAAGCATCTCTAAACCACATTTTGACTGATTTCCAAAACCTTTTTAAGATTAATGCCTACATGGGTGGCTGTTGAAATCCCATAGTGTATCTTACAAATAATAACAAAAAATGGATCACTCCTAGAATTATGAATGGAAGAAATTGCAATGCATAATAGGCAACTGTAAGAGTCAAATAATGTAAATGTAAATCAAGGTTAATGCAGTGTTGCCAAGTCTGCAGTTTTCTCTCGGAATTGGGCCACTTTAATGTTCTTTCTATGGGATGTTTTTTGATGTCCGTGGGTTGAAGCGATCATGAAAAACATGAAAAACGTGAAATTTAGATATCACTGCAGTAGATATCACTGCAGTTTCCAAAAGAAATAAACAACAGAGCGAGTAAATCTTTTATTTCTCTTCACACAAATTAAGAGATTTTTGAATAATAAAGCATGATTTTCACACAATTAGTCGAAGAATATCATGTTATGATTTCAAAACAATATTAATATGCTAGGAGATTTGAGAACTGATCCTACTGAACGTTAGCATCACACATATCCAGCTTCATATCGATGTGTTTTCATAGACGGTACTTGAGAGACGAGGTGCTCCGATTTGAATACTGTGTAACTAAACAGTTCAATGCTGTGTAAAAGGAAGCTAAAGTAGCACGGTTACATCAGCAAATGTGTTTTTATATCAGTTTTGCATTTGTTAACTATATCAGTTAGGTTTAGAGTTTGATTTGGTGTACGGTATATTTCCAACATGATAGAGCGTTAACTTTTAGCAACAGTACATAGGTTTATTCCAGTTCTGAACAGCCGAGATACATGTAATAAAAATGTGGCAGGGTTCACATATCAAACCTGTGTTTTAGTGCCACTAAGTGGATATTTCTCTTTGAAACTGCGGCGAAACATGCATGTTACACAAAAAGTGCACAGAGGTACATATATTTATGAAACCAGGAACGTGTATCAAAAACGTGTATTTTACCGCAACAGAACACAATTTTTATCGGGGATCCCCCTGAAAAGCGATTAGGCTAGTTTTGGGATAGATTAGGGTAGCTATTGGGCAGATTTTGCTGTAAAAACCTGGCAACCCTGGTTAAATGAAACAAAGCACATTGTCATTTCAGCAAAAAAAAGCAATACACATTGTTGTCAGGCATACATGTGAGTTAACATACAGCACAAATTATTTTTTAGGGGTGCAACAGCATCACAGTGGGATCCCCAGTGCCCTCAAATGAACATATTTGTACCTTATTTATCCAAAAAACTGCATAGTAGTAGCTGATAAGGGTACATATTACTACTCCTAGGATATGAGATATTTAGGAGAAGATAAGGTACAGAATGGTTCTTGTAAGGGTACTGCCATGCACTGACTGTAAACTGTATACCAAACATGTACGTATTAGTACAAAAGTACATAATTATTTCCATTGCACACAACTTACCAGATCACTCAGTGCATAGGTAGTTATAGACTGGCAAAGTCACATGATTTCAGCAAAGGGGGCTTAATTAGGTCACACTGTTTCAAAACTTTTATAATTTGAGTGATTTAATGCTAGGAGACATTGATCTAAAGATAACCCCATAAGCCAGTGTCTAATATATGGTTTGAACTAATATTAATAGATTTCGAGTTTTGAAAAGTTCAGTTTCTCCCATCACTATTTTATCTCGTCTGCCTGTAGGAATGTACTTCCCTATTACATATACTTTAAATAGCCTATGATATTGCATACTTTTAATTAGAGTTCAAACTTTCACTGTACTGTTTTATATAAATGAAATGAGTTTGATGGTGAATTAGAATCGTGGACAAAAGGAAGGCATCTATAAAGCCAGTATAGCGTTACAGATCCCTTTGGGAACAGCTTGCAGAGCTGAAGTGTGCACATGATGCACATTTATGAGTGTTTTTAAAGCTCTGAATTCCTCCCTCATAAGACGAGCATTAGAGGGGAGAACATGAAGGTACAGAGGGATCTAATAGATAAGAAGCTAAATCCATGGATAGTGAGTAAATGTCTAACAAGAGAGGTTCTGTGATGCACATCCCTTCTCCACGTGTATTTCCTGCAATCACATGAATAATTTATGCTCTTTTTCATTCTCTTGTCTCTTTTCTCTCTTTACAGCTTCCTTCGGCAACATTTCATAGCCCGTCTATCCTTTTGGCAGCTCTCTCGACTTCCCGGCAGATACGGGAGGACTTGTTCCAAAAGGCTACAGACACAAAGAGAGAGAGATCTGCCTGGCGGTGGAGCTGTGGACTGTTAACGCAACACCAGTTTAACAGACAGGACCGTCTTTTAATGCAGATCTGAATGGGACTCAAAAGAACAAAGTCGGACTCTGCTGTAATATAGTGATAAGATTCAAGCCTCACCTCATCTTTACAAAACCAACCAGAGCTCTGTCAGAAAGTAGTGAGCACACGGATTGTATCAAGACTTTTAAGTTGACTCCGAATCAGAAGATGAACATTGATCTCAGATCAATTCAGAGCAATTTATCTCATCTAGTGTTGAGAAGTCTGACAGACCTGCTTTTTTTTTTTTACTCAACATAACTCCACATGGACATAGATGCAATGCTGAAGAAATCCTGTTTCTACAAGTGTGGGAACGGACTATTCCTTCTCCTACCTCTCACGATAGATTGTATCATTTCATTTGCAGAGAATTAGATATAAGGCATGAAGTTTTTATCCAATATCTTCCCATTCAAGCTAAGGGGGTGACAAAAATCACAGACCTAAAAAAGGATATTATAGACAATTTGTTTATAAAAAGAAAGAATGTCAGTAACACCAGATGCACACAACCATCGTTTTGCTTTTCTTCTCAGGACGTTCAAGAGCTTCGTACATTGTTCCTGCTGTTACCTTCATAAGTTACATCCTCTATTTCAATGTCCTTCTTAAAGTCTTGCACACAGCATAGCAGGTTTTCTCCTAATATACAAAGAATATATCAGAGTATATACCTTCACTCTTGGAGTTAGAGTACATGTCTAGATCACTCGTAGAAGTCTCAGCTGTCCAAGCAATAATGTAAAGAGGTGCCACATGTCTGCATGGCTAGACCTGTTTTAAAATCCCAAAATGTAGTTCAGCAACTTATTCTAGGCAAACAAACGCTTACATGAGTTTGGTGTTGCGTTGAATTCATAACACACTTCAAGTACAGTTAAAGTTTTCTCTTTCAGGTCAAGTGGAGATTGAAGAGAACACAGTTTTCTTTGGATGAGTGTGATGGTGTTTGTTCGGTTGGTGTGGACATGGCTGTTGAGTTTTCCAGCATAATAAATCCAAAAGCTAAGGTTAAATGTTTGAAGTGTTGCTGGCTGTGTGAACTAGGCTTCTGAGTAATGAAGTTTGTTATCTCCAAGAACGCAAGTAGGCATGTTAAGTACTGTAGAGAGCCTCTAGTGTGATAAAGGAGAGTATAATTCTTTCCGTACTGTGATTTTGTCTTTATTAGTGTTGATGAGTCCTGAATGCTACGACACTCAAGTACACTGTGATGCAGTGGCATGTTTAAGGAAAGCTTGAATGTTACTGTAAAATACAATTTTTAGCTGGAGTCTCAGTGTGACAGCAGTCATTGTTCAAGGCTTTTGCACAATGAACTCAACACTGACAGAAATCTGACACAAACCAATTCAGTCCATTCAGGTTATAAGTGTTTATATGAAACTGACAGGCCAGAATCCACTCTGAAGTTCATGTGACGTAATGATAGATGGGTTTCCAGAGCTTTTTTTTCTCTTCAGACATGAAATGTTTTTTTTAAACCTTGTTATGCAAAAATTTGAGGGAAATGAACATTGGTTATGCAATGACTTGCTACTAACATGATTATATAAGACATGGCGTGGCAAAGACAGCTGGATGCGTGTTTTTTGTAATAAAGTTTTCAAAATACAGTTTTCTTATACGTGAAGTTTGTTTAGTATTGTACAATAAATTCAGAGTAAAGAACATTTATTAAAAATGCCCAACCACCCAAGTCTACAGTAAATAAGCCTTTTAAATAAGCCTTATCATACAGTTGCGAGCATGTGTTAAAAACTGACACGGTTTAAATAAAGTCTTTTTTATTTATTTGCGTACACAAAGTATCTTCATAACATTACGGTTGAATCACTGTTGTTACATGAACTACTTAAACGATGTCCTTAGTTACTGCACTTTAAAACAATGATAAAATTGCTACTGTAAAAACCTATTCATTGGATAACAGTAGGCTCTACTATATATGGTGAAAACTGTGTTGGACATGACATGTCATTTTACAGTAATGTGCAGTTTTTTGGAAGTGAAAAGAAATGTAAATATGTACATTTTAAAAAAGGAAAATTTAAAAATGTCCTTCAATATATTTCACATTTGTTTTGTTTTTTTCAAAGAAATATCTAGTTTCTTAGTTTTTTTTCTTACCAGTTTTGTAAATAAGATTTATGCTTATTGCATTTTTTCACGTGTGTTGGTGTATTAACATTATATAAGTTAATTAAATGTTAATTTAAAATGTTTTTAAATATTAATTTAAATGTTAATTTAAAGTTAAATCTGTAAAATCAAAAATTTTGCTACCGTATTTTTACGGTAAATTTCTGGCACAGCTGCCAGTTAGGCCCTAGGAGCATTTCAGTTGCATTGCTGTCTATGGAGAGTCAGAAAGCTCTTGCAATTCATCAAAAATATCTTAATTTGTGTTCTGAAGATGAACGAAGGTCTTTTGGGTTTGGAACGACATGAGGGTGAGTAATGACTGAATTTTCATTTTAGAGTGAACTAACCCTTTCGTGCAGCCTATTCTCATAAAACGTGACCAAAACAGAAAAAAGTTCATTGAGTTGCTTCCACTATAAGAGAATATATCTGTCTGGAGCACCATCTCCAGTGTCTGTCTCTCTCACATCCACAGGTGTTCTGTCCGCTCCTGTTGAGCTGGATCTCCCCAAACAGGTGCAGTGTGGACTGAGATGGAGGAGAGGTAGTTACCACACTATTTTATTCATGAAGGACCTCTGTGAGCCGTGTGTCTGAATACCTCAAGCTTCTCCTGGTCACACAACAGAGAGCTGATTCACATCACCAGACCCACAGTCAAAAACTCAAAATAGCACATTTAGCTTAACTATACCCATCTCAAACACATTTTTCTAATGTTCCTTCCTTTGCTTTTAGTTAGCTTAACATTTTTCAGACACGACTGATGCATTGAACATGGGTATGATGTCAAAAACGCTGTTTAGTTAGGCAGCCCACTAGGTTTTAAACAAAAGCCATTTTTTAAGATTTTCCTCGAACTCCTCCACGTTCCTTTAATTACCAGTTTATTTCCCGCTGCGTGCATCTGGCCCACATCCATTCTTTATCCCCATCTCATTTTCAGGATTTGAAACCGCTTCTAAAGCCTCTCGAAAGCATTCAATACTCCATAGAGTTGTTTGGTTTGTATCCTGAAACCCGTAACAGAATTAGCCTTTTCGAGCTATGGATTCCCTTCTGAGTTTTCAATGGGTTTTAGAATAAATTACACATATTTGTACCTCAGACGTGAGTTTCAAACTGTTGTGTGCTTTAGAAACATAAGTTGCTGATGTAAGGACAAAGGTTTATGTACTTGATGAATTGGACAGTCGTTGTAATCCTTATGTAGCAGGTTGTTGGCAAATGTTATCCTTTTGAAGAATTAGCCTTCTATAGGATACCATTTTCACAACAAATTGAAAAAGCTGTTCAGAGTTTATATTTCGCAATTTTGAGTTTTATATTTTTACCCCAACTTTAGATCTCATAGTTTACACTTTCTTTCTTGGAATTGGGAGTTTATAAAACACAATTCTGACTTATTGTGAGTATGTATCTTACTGTTCAGATTTTTCTTCTTGCAATTCTGACTTTACCTCACAATTCTGACTTTTTTCTTAAACTCGCATGTTTATATCTTGCAATTATTATAATTCTTTTTCTTGGAATTCTAAGTTTATATCTTGTGAATATTTCAATTTCAATTTAATCGCAATTAAAAAAAAAATCTCGTTTTTTAATTTAAAATATTGTGTTGCAACTTCTTGCGCTTCAGATGTTTTTGTATTGGTATTACGAATTTTTATATTTTGTAATTTTGTCCTTTTTCTGAGTTTATATCTGGCAATTTTGACTCTTTTTGTGTCCAAAATTACATGTTTATAAATTGAAAATCCAACTTTTTTTTTCAGAATCTTGCCTCTGCATATTTTCACACATATTGCACATTATTTGTATATTTCTTTCAATAAATGTTTCGGTGCATTACACTTTGTATTTATATCAATGCACAAAATACACGTTCAAAATTAATATAGCTTTTTTATGATTCAGCAGATCCAGCAAAAAAGTTATTCACTAAATTAGACAGGCTCAGATTTTGCCAGTTTCTGCCAGGATATTATCTGTTTTTCTACAGGTTCTTTAAGGTCTACACTTACTATCATTCATCACTTTATAACTTATTGCCTGCAGTGCACCCAAGTGATTTCTGAATTAGGTAACCTTTCAACTTAAGACATTCAACACGTGAATAAAAAAGGATTTCTTCATGTCCAGTAAGCAGAACTTCAGGCCTGTGAATCAAAATCACTTCTTGTGTGAATCAGATCTGAATGCACTTGAAAGCTATTTTACGGCATTTGCTTCTCTCGTTCTTTAATATAAACATCTCCTTAGGTCATTTCTCCACAAATGAACACAAACACCACCATCACAAGCAGGCTTTGTAGCTCTCTTTTGCCACCTGTTTCTTTGTTCCCTGCAGGGAAACCGTCGGACCCAATTCCTGAGTGACTGTGCAGTTTTTCCACAGAGTTCAGAGGGGTGCGTCTGGCACACGCCACACCTTTGCGTCTCTGATGAATGTCACCTGTGGAAGCAGCTGTCACACCAACAGATAATTAAAGAGCGGTCGATCTCCACCGCCACCTTGAGAGGCAATTACCACACGACATGGAGGATCGCAGCCGCATAATGATCTGTGTTAGGAACACAGACACACAAATGTGCGCTTTATAAGCAGCCCGTGACACTCTGTGACAGAATCTGACAGCGCTGGAGCTCAGGGGTTATGCCTCATTGGCCGCCACATGGCTTAACCAATCAAAAGCTGACAGTGCAGAGGGCAGTTAGAGCGGTGGGACACTGTCCAGAGCGTAGTTTATCTTAGCAGCGAATCTGTCGTCTGAAAATATCCTACTCAGAAATGTAGTAATAGTCAGTGCAGCCTTCGTTTCATGAATGATTATGACTGCTCATGAATGCCACCACATGCAGAGGTGATTCCATTAGTCGATGACAAATGAGATTGAAAACAAAAAATATGAAAGCAGTCTAAAATGCATATACCATGAAGGTTACTCTCACACTGCAGGTCTTAATGATTAGATTGGATTTTTTGCTGAAATCAATTGTTGGGGTTTTTTTGCACTGTTTGCAGAAATACAATTTGATAATGCTCATGTTAGAGTGTTTAGCTATTTTTAAATAAATGTGCAATCCGATCTAATTCCAGGCAGATTTTTGAGGCCGTAAGTCATGACTTTTAAACCACAACTCAGGACTTTGTAGTGTTCCAGGCAAATCACGCAAAACTGCCTAAGCTCACTGAACTGTGGTAGCTAGATGTAAATAAACCACAGTGGTGGACCTTACAGGGATTACGTTCATTTACAATCATTTCTTTCACCAAAGGTGCTTTCCTTGCTTATTTGAAGGAAACGGAGGAGGAAAAATGGCACATAAGGCAAGAGAAGCTGTTATAACTTTTATTTTAGTTAACACTTGCATAAACACTGCATTCGTATAGGGGCTGCCATTGTTCTTTCGGGGGCAATGTGACATCAAAACTCGGAACTGGGAGTACATCGATCTAGTACGAGTTGACCGGTGGAAGTCATAGGTTTGACTGCCGTTCCAGTGCACTTTCACCGGTAGAAGGTTGGAAAAACACGGGTTACAGGTTGCCTGGAACGTGGCACAAATAACAAAGTGATAAGAAGATTTTAATCTCCCCGCCTTCTCCAGGGCAGAATTGTGATGTCTGTTCCATTCCAATGATGTAAAAATCACATGAAATGCGACATAACCGTTCCGACTAAAGTTGCATTGCAAAGCGTATATGTATCCGATTTAGTACCACATATGAAAGTGGCCTGGGTCTGATCTGAAAGAAGAAAATCATGTATAAGTTACATTTGGCCAGCACTGTGAACTAAGCATAATTTTATCATAACGTGTTTGCTCTATGGTAAAACACTAAGTGCTGTTGATAAACAAATTTCAGGAGAAGCATGTACGCATGATTAGCCACGACTGGAACCACATTTCCTAATCAATCTAATTCCGTCTAGTCCAATCAAATCCTTAAGTCTTCTCCTTGAATAAGCTCGCTTCCTTTCCTTGCACATCTCGTTACGCATCCCTCCTCTACCACTTTTCCGCCTCATTCCGAGTCTTCCTACCGGGGGCAAGCGGAGTTCGAGCCGGCTCAAACAACTAGGGTGTTCGCCAACCTCCAGGCTCGCCCTTTGGACAGCACGCCAAATACACCAAAAATGTTATCAGATGGAAGTGCGAACTTGTGAAAGCCTGATTGACAGGTTTACTTTGAAATGATGCACTATAAAACATCGTTGTAAATTTTACTATAGAACTGTAAAAATGCAAAAAAAAAAAAAAACCTTGTAAAATCTGTTTAAAGCTATCCCTTGCTGTGAAAAACTGTAATAGACATTTCATGTAATTTAACAGTAAAATGCTGTTAAAAGAGCACCGTTTGTGGAAGTGAAAAAGAACAAATAATCTTACAATTTACAGTCAAAAACAATAAACTGGCTTTTCCAGGATTCCCAAATGTTTCTTAGATTCAACTGTAAAAATTACAAGTTGTTCTGAAAATATTTTTACAGTTTTGCTGTAATTTTACAGAAATAATTTGACAACCACAGCAGCTGCTTTTTTCTATAAAACATCAATGATTTTGTTTTTACAATGTGCTTATTCTAAAAAGAACATATGCTGTAGATTTTGACTGACTTAACCTTAAAGACAAATAATAATATTTGACGTCTAATGAGTGACATATATTTTCTGTTACATCTTGAATACATGACACTGTATATATCTTACATTTATAAGTTTCTAATATATTTCTAAAGTAAAAATAATTATTTTTACAAATTTTCCAGGAGATCATACCCAAATAAAGTAGTTTATGATTATGTTTTCATTTTTGCATGTTGGCCAAAACTTTATTTTTCTTTAGCAAGCAAAAGTTTTTCAAATAATTATAATCAGCAGTTTTTGGTAAACTAAGTATTTTTTAAAGAAATAATAACAATTATTATTAAGGGCTTTATTTTATTTATCTAATCTTCTTTATATTTTGATTTCCTGTCCATTGTTTCAACTAAATAAATTGCATTTTTAGTGTATTTTTACATAAAATAATATTTGGGATAAAAACTTGACCCAGCTTTGGCTCGTGACTCATATTTTCTTTAAGCCTTTATTTTCTGAGAATCATGGTAGAAGCTAATAGTTTTTGATCATTTAACATTTTTGTGCAAACAAAAAATAAAAACAAAATAACAAAGAAAAATTAATAAAACAGAGCAACAACTTCCAAGCACATACTTTGCTGCCTCAGTGAAAAAAAAAAAGTCTTCCAGTCAGGAAGTAATAATAAATAAATAAATAATAAATCACAGGAATATGTGAAGGCAGCACAAACCCATTAAAGGTCTTTGAAGTGCTAACAATTAAGGAGACTGAAGGAGACAAGTACAATTATCTCCTGCAGTGGGGAAAAGTGTTTGAACCAACCTGTAGCAAGTTTAAACTGATCTAGCTGGTCTCCCTACCTAGCCAAGTCACATTGAGCTTAGCTTTATTTCTCAGCATGGTCTATGCACAAACGTTCTGTGCTATTTTAGCAAGGTTTTCCTGGTATGTTCTCTTTCATTACTCACAACAGCGTCTGTGACGGGACAAATACAGGACTAGTCGGGCGCAGCATGGATGCATATGTATCTCTGTCAGTGAGCTGGTGACAGCAGCATCTATTTGAGATCCCTGAACTGCTCTGCTATTGTGATATATGACTGCACTTTCCCTCTGGGTTCTGTTCATGTTGTGCTCCACAAAACACATGTTACACACTCCATCTATTTAAGATGAAAGATCTGCGTGATCGATCATCACTGTAACAGATACACACACACAAACCCATGTATCGCCTATACAGTATCTCTCATGCCATCTTATTTATCACTGAACCCGTTCTCTCCGCTGTGGTCACTGGGCCGTGACTCAAGGTAAGTGAACACTTGATGGTAAACTGACCAGCAAGTGTTGAGAAATCTGCTTAATGGTGTTCAAGATCTATGACACCGTTCTGCTTTATCAGCAACACGTGCAAATCTATTTATCAGCACCACTGGAAGCAGATTTATGCTCTGTCAATCCCTATTCAACCATAACCATTAATTTCAGCTGCATTATATGATGGGGAAAGGGAGATAAAGAAAAAGAGAGAATGAGAAAGGGGATTGCTTGGAATGAACTGTTCTCTATTTTTTAACACTCTGTATTTTATCAACTTTTATAACACACAATGTATATAGGGGATAATATTGCTAACTAAAGACAAACAAACAATAAATATAAATAAACTGAAAACAAATAAATAATTTTAAAGATTTTACTTAAGTACTAACTAAAACAGACTAAAAATAAAAAAAAATGTACAAAAACGTAATATACGTTTTATAATTATAATTTATATGATTAATAAAATGTTGAAATAATGTTACATTTAATAATCAATAAATAATATAACATGCATATTAGAATTAATATATATATTAAAATACTTCATACATGAAATAATAATTTAAGAAACTTTAAACTAATGGTTAATAACTAAATAAATCTAATCAAGTATGGTTATTAAGTTTTTAAAATGTTATTAGTGTAGAGTCATATTTTAAACCTGTGATGAATCACTGAAATCGTTCGGATCCATTTGCAGGCTTTATTAAGGGATAGTCAAAACAGGCAATAAGTCGGTACACAGGCGATCAGGAATATGAAGA
>JAUMHP010000080.1:3906626-3924678 GCA_032361065.1 Enteromius trimaculatus
TTAAAACAGTCCGGGTGGAAACACTAGAATTCAGGCGAGGGTTCCCGCTGCTGTGATCCGGAGAGTGCCACAGAGGCGCGACTTGTGACAAAACCTATATTTTTGTGTATTTGTGTAAAAGTGTAAATGTAGGTTTATTTTTAGTATAGTATACTCTAGTAAAGTAGGTTATATTTTTAAAAAGTATAAATATTAGATGCTGAACATTTGTTTTAAGGCATAGGTGTATTGTAACATTCAAGAAAACTTTCAAATTTCACATTAATCTGAGGTAAACACTGGGCTTTTACTTCCTGCATATTCACACCTCTTTTCCGCAAGTAGCTTGTGACTGAGCCACAAATGGTGGACCGCCTGGAGAGACCAGCTGAAGACCCCTGGAAAGTGTATTGATAGATGAATCACAGTCTCCATATGCAAAACGGATCGTCAAGGGAACCCAGTGGAAACTGCTCTTCTTTTGAACCAGCGGCTCTCGATCAAACAAAAACAGCACGCACACAGCCAATCTCAGCAGCAAAAAGAAATTTCTCTCCATGTCTTCGGTTATTCTTGGATTTCAACAGCGAGGAGTTACTCAGAGCTGAAGCAAAGCCTTTCACACAGCTTGCTTTCCTTCATTTCATGGCTCAAAATGCAGCTGGAGCGCTAACATACAGTATTACCGCAGGGTTATGGGAACGTGTCCAGTTGACACGAGCTACCCATTATGTAAGAGTACTTTGTAACTCTGAGAGGAGTTCGGCCTTCATCAGTCACTGACTGAGGCTGAAGTGCTGTTTATGGCCTCTGGTAGACATATGAGTTTCTGTAGCTGTGATAGACTGCTGTGGAGAATGACTGACATATTAATAACATACAAAACTTGTCATCTTCCAGACAAAAAGCCAATCTGATTTATATTTATATTTCACGTGCGTTATTAAAGTCATGAGATTGATAGTTTGAGGGACAGCCCACAGACGTGTTAAGTGCTCATCACCTGTTATCATCCGTCATAAACTCATATACTGTCACATAACACTGCGCTATACTGCTGACTAGTGGACACTTTTATGAGAATGAAGCTATATGAGAGAAGAAAGCGTAAAGATGGAAAACGCTTTTGCAAATAGTGAATGATTACTAGAGTTAATTAACTAATGCTCTAAAATAAACAGGGTAGGTAAACATAGCATGTTATCAGCTTGTCTGCTAAAATAGTGCTTTCATGCATTGAGTGTTGATTCATTTTTACGTTTACGTTCTACGTATGGCATTTACAGGCAGTATTAAATTTAATTTTTTCCACATTTCGAGTCTCAAAAACATCCTGAGTAAGAAAAGCAGTCGTTTGCCTCCACCTCGCGGTGAACGCAGTAATGGTGCTTACATTACGTCATAGTTTAGACCAAAATAATGGGTTAAAGTCTCTATTAAGCCATGTGACGTAGGTGTGGAAAGCGAGACATCGATATCATTATTTATCATTTATCATTATTTGCAAAGGCAATTTTGACGGATTTTTAGACACAAAGTCGTGAACTGTTTAGTTGTTAAATGTAGTTGTAATGTTAAAAGGTTTAAGATCCCACACACGCATGTTTAATTTAATCATAAACGGAAATAAAATACAGGCCTGCGCATTAGTTTAGCGAGTACAGAAATATATACAAAACAAAACTTCATATTTACAGGGACACGACGTCATGTTAACTTTTGTCTTCTGGACAGCAAAAAATCCAGATAATAACTAGAAAATATATTTTTTTATATATTTTTTTATCAAAAAGAAGGCGAAGTTATAATTAAATGAATACCTAGCAAGCAATTTTGCGTCTAATAGACGTCTATTAGCCGTTAAAACACATCCCAGACGTCTAGGCTAAAACAAGGCAACATTTGGTCTGTCAGTGAAAATCTAATAGACGTCTAGACCCAGAATAGACTAGTCATCAAACAGACAGCTAATGAACGCCTACATATATACATCTAATAGACACCAAAACAACAATCCATCCAAACAAATGAAATATACATTTTATTAAGAAAAATAACATTTTCAACAACACTTCTATTCTAAATACAATTGACCTAAATATAAATATTATGACAAAAGATATGGAATTTTTAAAATATATGCATTTTTATCTAAGCTATCAAAAAGAAACAGTTGAATTAGATCTATAATATCGTATTATAATGTGCATGAATGTTACATTTAACAGCGTGTGGATCATATCATCAAATGCAAATAATTAATGTTTAGAACATTTAAATTATTTTGGCATAATAAACAATGCTAGATTGAATAATGCTATAGAACAATTAAAGTATTAAATAACGCTATTTAAATGTTTCAAAAACTTACATGCATTTAATTAGAAGCTGTTCTAAAAACAAAAACTACAGCGAATCAGTTCTGGCCATCAGTGGACTACAAACAGCCGCTCTGACTACGAGCTAAACCGAGGCTACACAAATATCAAAGAAATGAAACCAAACACCCTGTAGACGCTGTTGACTTTGCTTACGCTATGGAATTATATACGTCTCATTTGTTATTTTCCTAAAAAAAAAAAAGAATTGTTACCAAATTGAAGATTATCTGAACTAGAAGTGGTTTACACATAACAGGACTACATCTGGTCTATAGTTAACCAACAGGGTGAAATGACGACGATTGCTTGCTGGGTACCCTCAGATTATTAACCTGTCGTAAAAACTAAGCATTCTTTTCTCCAAACTTAGAATCGCACACGTCATAATAATGTGGGAACATTCTCATTTTACGCGTCCGCTTGTTTTCGTCATAAGCGAGCGGCATGACGTCGAGCCGCATCAAACGCTCTCATTCAGGCAGGGGCTTTATTATGCAGAAATAGCAAAATGATTGGCCTGATATCGAAATGAGTGATCATAAATAATAACGCGAGAGTTTGCAAGTTGCCTGCCGACTGTAGTCACAACTGTCAAAGGCAGCAGCGGATACGCGCGTGACCCAGCACCCATACTGTTACTGTACACGGTCGCGGAGATAATATCCCTATCAAACAAATACACGGCATAATCCCGAGGTAAGGACCAGAATCGAGGGGCTGCGGCGAAACCGCGCGACGCTGTGCCTTCCCCTCCGCTTTCCGTCGCGTTCACTTCTTCCACCCTCGATTACTGCACTAAACATATCCCCGTGCCTCCTTTAGCAACAGCGCGAAGGGTTTTTTTTTTTTACTCCTCCTTCGTATTAAAGTCGCCATTTTGCTTCACTGCCTATGAAAGCTTCTTGTATTTTCATATTTTTGGCGGCGTTTCTGCGTTTTTGTGCGCGTGCTTTTGAGTTGGATTTTAATGCGAGAGCTCGTGGATTACATATTAATGAAGAAGGGCGCCGAGTGCAGTCTGGAAACACGGTGAAAGTGTTCGGCTTGTGGGCATTTGCATCAGCTTGCTCTTTTTTTCTTCCTCCTTCTTCTTCATCATCTTCCTCCGCGGATACGCACAGCGGGGGCCGCGAGCGTGGCTGCCGACCGTGACGCCCGTCTGTCCGCGACCCCCCGCGCGTCAGGTGCGTTTGCCATGTAAAGTCAAGCGGCTCGACGCGAGAGTAAAGGCTACAGCCTGACCCCACGTGGGTGACCCGCTCACCCGCTCACCCGCCAGTGTTGGGTGGCTTTCCAGGTAGGTGTGGCCTTCTAGAAGTCGATTATCTGTCAATACTGCCAATAAAGGCATAAGCTCGCTGGACTGTGCAAAGCGGCGTGCTTTAACGCCTTACCAGGTGCCAAGGCTTTTTGTGCATGAAATATAGAAGAATGTGTTGTGATGTTTATGGGTAAACTGTCAGACATGATACAAACACTCACTCAATGTTTGAGCACTTAAAAAGACTTATGTGGGTCATTCTTACCGTGCAGTAGCAGGCCTAGTTTTCATGTCCCTGTCATGTATGGGTTTAGCATATCAGGTTATTAAAACTTTGTTGAATATGAATAGATATTAGTTTCACTGAGGGGTAAAAAATAATTTAATAATAATTTGTGTTGTTGCAATCTTAAGAATAGTGCTTTTAATGGAGAATCAATATACTGTGCCCACAATATCACTTTCCATCATGTTAATCTTTGGTAAAACCTTAAACTTTAAAAAACGAGTTCTCTATGACATCATCTAGCAGGAAGTGTCATGCATTGTTTTTGTGATATTAATTGGTTTGTTCCACTTTAAAAAAATTCTGTCATGTTTGATAAGAAATTTGCTTATTAATATAAAAAGTTTTGAAAATATCAAATTTAACTTCAAGTTGACATCATAATGTAAGTTCACTCAGCTCCTCATTGAGAATGATTAATTTTACTCTCTTGATTTCCAATATTGTAAGTGGCCATTCTGTCGATTTTCTTGTTGTTGTGTAAATAATGACATTCAAACGAATAATGCTAAAGTGTTTGATTCTGATCAGAGCATTTCAGAAAGTCTGGAATCATCTTTTTTTTTTTCAAATGGAAGTACTTGTTTAAATTACAAATCAAGCCTATTTGTAATTCTTCAGACGTTAGAGTTTGGATAGGTTCTGCATTAGAAGGAATGAGCAGTGCGTCTTTCTGTGTAGGCACACTTCCATCCGCAGCTTTTCTTAAGTGTGTGATAAATTCCCCAAATACCATAGCACTTAGTCCTACCAGCTGCTTTTCCTATTACCTTATTGCTCTTTTCCTTTTTGGAATAAACTTCTGGCTCACAAATGAGTTTCAGTCTCTAGGCCATAAATAATTTGATGTAATGATCTTCAGCACTTGAAGATCTATCGTTCTGCTATGTGGGTTAGGTGATGGGAGGGTCGTTCTGGTGATGCATTATGCGGGCCTTTTGTGGATTAATAGCACAGCTGTGAGCAGTACCTGTTGTTTTGGTTAGCATTTTAAAAGGGAACGGTTGTCACGTCCTGTCACATACAGTATGCTGTGATGGTTAGAGGGGTTACAGCTTGATTTCACGTCTCTTTCAGACATACTGTATATGTGTATGTCAGTAGCCTTTCAAATTGTAGCCTTAAGAAAGTTGGTTATGATCATGCAGTATTGCCTAAAGTAAACCCTTTAAATTAGCACTCACCAGAAATGTACTAGCGCCTCTGACAGCGAGACATTCCCACGGCATGCATAAGTTGAAACATTTATCTGTGGTGTTCATAAAATCCCCTTTGACACATGATAAATCATACAGCCATATGCCCGGCCACTGTTCAGCAAATAATAGAACACTAAATTGATGGCGGTTAAAAAAAAGACATAAATTAGTGACCCATTAGACCAAACCTAATGAAGAAGTGAAATGACGTTGATTTAAGTTAATAAGAAAGTATGATCACATTCTAATCAGTGTTGTTTATTTTAATTAGTCATTGTCAGGCTTCATTCATTGCAATCAACTGCCCATTTCCCTTCTGGATTGATGACTGTGAACAAAAAGCAAAGCTAAACAAAAAAATTATTGATTAATTTAGTCATTATTATTATTATTATTATTATTATGTGCATTAAGTTAAAATTATCAGATTTGTAGTAAATAAAAAATGCAGTTAATCCTATGGAATGAATAAATGGATGGATGAATAGATAGTATTTGTGGGGCAAAAAAGTATTTAGTCAGCCACCAATTGTGCAAGTTCTCCCACTTAAAAAGATAAGAGAGGCCTGTAATTTTCATCATAGGTGAACCTCAACTATGAGAGACAATGAGGGGGAAAAGCCAGATTTTTGTAACAAAATTTTATCTCAATATTTTGTTATATACCCTTTGTTGGCAATGACAGAGGTCAATGGTTTTCTGTAAGTCTTCAGAAGGTGTTCACACACTGTTGCTGGTATTTTGGCCCATTCCTTCATGCAGATCTCCTCTAGAGCAGTAATGTTTTGGAGCTGTCGCTGGGCAACACAGACTTTCAACTCCCTGGTCTGGAGATCTGGAGACTGGCATGGCCACTTCAGGACCTTGAAATGCTTCTTACAAAGCCACTCCTTCGTTGCCCGGGCGGTGTGTTTGGGATCATTGTCATGCTGAAAGACCCAGCCATGTTTCAACTTCAATCACGTGCTGATGGAAGGAGGTTTTCACTCAAAATCTCACGATACATGGCCCCATTTCATTCTTTTGTTTACACGGATCAGTCATCCTGGTCCCTTTGCAGAAAAACAGCCCCAAAGCATGATGTTTCCACCCCCATGCTTCACAGTAGGTATGGAGTTTTTACCAAAAAGTTATTATTTTGGTTTCATCTGAACAAATGGTATTCTCCCAATCCTCTTCTGGATCATCCAGATGCTCTCTAGCAAACTTCAGAGGGGCCTGGACATGTACTGGCTGTAACAGGGGGACACATCTGGCACTGCAGGATGTCCATGGCGGCGCAGTGTGTTACTGATGGAAGCCTTTGTTACTTTGGTCCCAGCTCACTGCAGGTCATTCACTAGTGCCTTGTACTCGGATACCTCACTACATACAGTAATGTCTAACTTTATTGTGGTTTTCAAATGGCTGTGCAAATAGTATATAGTGCTGTCTTGAGCATTTTCAGGAAGTGTCACCAAAATTTGACTTTTTTTGCATTAAATAAACCATTTGACTATCTTGTTCATAAACAATGGAGTCAGGGCTTTTCATCTTGATGACACTGACACTTTCATTGACATCAATACTTGCTTTTGAGGAATGAGCTATCCATTTTGAGCAAGTGACACACTTTTGCAGGTTATCAACTAGGTTTTGCAGTTTGTACTAATTGTTTTGAGAAATGCATTAACTGTTGTGCAAATTTAAATAGTGTTGTGAGAAATGCACCAAAGCGACTGTAAAACTGTAATTCATTAAAAATCCTACAATGTGTTTTTCTGGAGTTTTTTTTCTTATTTTGTCTGTTATAGTTGAGGTTCACCTATGATGAAAATTACAGGCCTCTCTCATGGATAAATAGATAGACAGACGAATGGACGAATGAATAGATAGACAGTAGGATGGAAGGAAGACAGATGGATAGACAGGTGGACGGATGAATGGATGGATGGATGGATGGATGGATGAATGGATACATGGATGAATAGATAGATGAATAGATGGATATTTGGATGAACAGATGGACGAATGGATGGATAGATAAATGTATTAATGGATGGATGGATGGATGGACGAATGGATAGATAGATGAACAAATGGATAGATGGATGGACGAATGGATAAATAGATGGATGGACGAATGGATAGATGGATGGATGGAGGAATGGATAGATAGATGAATAGATGGATAACTGGATGAACGAATGGTTGGATGGATGGATAAATAGAAGGATGAATTGGTGGATGGATGGATGCCTGGACGAAGGAATAGATGGATGGATAGATGGAAAGATAGATAGATTCTGAAAGATCATAATTATAATGTTCCCTCATGCAGTCAGGCAACAAAATCGATGACAATAATTATGTGTGTGTGATTTGTGTCTGTGTGTAAACGGTACCGTCTCAGCAGGAGCCTGTAATCCCAGTCCAAAAACTCTGAGATACAGTGAAAGCGTCTTTGGCTTTATGTTGTTTTTGTGCAGAAAATGCATTTTCCTTGGGCCTGATCTATTTGTGTCCTAAACAGGCATGGATACCTCCAGCGGTGCCCGGGTGGTGAAGCCTTCCTCGGGCTTGTCAAAAGGGCGCACTGCCAAGCAGGCCCACCCCGCAGAGACGGCCCGAATGGGCAGCACTGAAAATGACAATCACGGTAAGAATGCAAACTGCTTGCCTGGTTTTAAAAATACAAAAACTAACACACGGAGCATGTAAAATGTTAACAAATCATTGGTTTATGCAGGTGGCATTTACCAAACATTGCTGTTTACAATACATGCATATTAAAATGAATAAACAGCTCTGTGGAATCGTTGACATCATTTCAGATTTTTGTTTGCACAGTCTGTGGAGTGCATTTACAACTGCACACTTGCTGCAACCTGTTTGACATCTTTGAGCTTTTGACAAGCGATTTCACACTTGTGTGCTTAAGACAGGAAATGATGGCTTCCTTATTATGGTAAAAGGTGTTTTGACAGATGAAGTCCTTCTACTGGTAGTAAGGTTGTTTTTAATGTCAGTGAAATACATACCATCTCCCTGCATGGCTGGGAAAATTTTAAACAAGAAAATTGGGTACCACAGCTTCACCATAGATTCTCACTATTAACTACTTGCTTATTAGCATCCCTATTATTAACACATTTGACTGTTTTTTAGTATTATAAAGCACATATTCTGCATGATCATATTCTACATCCCAATCCTACCCAATATCTAAACTTACTATTAATAAGCAGCAAATTAGGAGTTTATTGAGGGAAAAGTTATAGTTAAATCTTTGTTAATAGTAATAATTATACCGAAATATAAAGTGTGACCAAGTTACTAGCAGCACATCAACATTACTTAGCCATAATTTGTGTGTAACAAAGTTATCTTTCAATGTAATATCTTTTCAGTTTATATAAGAACATTGCATGATGTAACCACACAAAGATGTGAAATCCTATCCAACTGCTCAAATTATAAATCATTATTATATTCCATTGTGAATCAGGGTAAGGCAAGGGCACAGATTTGTGTGCAGATTTTTTTAATGCACTCAGTTTCTCTAAAAAACCTCTTCCATAGAAGTCTGGCTTCGGCGACTATAAAGCTCATAGAAGCTTAGTCTGGCCAAGATACCTTACTACCCGCCTTCTGAGAGGCGGGATTAACCTGCGTCCATCAGATGCCTCTGTATACTACTGGACGAATCTACAACCAATCAGACGAGCTAGTTTCTCATTGGTTCCCACTTTTTTGAGAACGGAAATGCTCTAAAACGGTCGTTTTTCCAGTCTGACTTTGTTCGCGAAATTGAATGTAGCGTCACAGGAAGTATGGGCGGGCACAGGCTACTTCCATAGTGTACCTTTGAGTAAATTAAAAGGTGACATGTGGCCATACTAGGAATTTGTGCTCTATATTTAATCCATCCAAGTGCACACACACAGCAGTGAGAAGTGATCAACCCGGAGCAGTGGGCAGTGGTGCCTCAGTCATGGTATTGAAGGTGAAGAGAGTGCTGGTTATTCACTAACCCCCCACCCACAATCCCTGCCGGACCTGGGACTCGAACCCGCAACTTTTGGGTTACAGGCCCAACTCCCTATCCATTAGGCCACGACTGCTCCCCCAAATGTGATGATTTTAGTGGCTCCATAATATGCAATGCAAGTTTTGTAACATATAAGCATGCAAATACATTAACAGAACACAATATCATTATATTGCATTGAGGCACACATACAGTGCATCATTACTGGCTCTAACATATTCTTAAGAGTGTGTCTGGAGCTGCGTCTACAGTGTTTTAATATTGACCGCTTGTTTCAAGCACCCTAGTTGCACCCTAGTTCTACAGCGAGACATGTTCTGAGATGAAGCAGCTATAACTCACATCCAGACCACCAATCTGACGCACAATTAGGGAAATGTCAAAATTGAGTATGTGTATGTATTGCTGTTTAACGAGCTCTTGTGAGAAAATGAGCAATGTTTCAGCGTTCTGGTCCATTCATTCCACTACCGCCGCTCGTTTCCGTTTTTTGGCAATTAAGTGCTTTGAAAGGGAACAAGAGGAAGTTCCATATTCATGTTTTTTTGTTGTCAGTTTTAGGCCTGCTTGGGCATTATTAGTCGCAAATTGAGGATCTCTCTGGTACCCATAATTTGATAGGCTTTAATGATAATGGATTTTTTTTTTTTTTGCTAAATGGAGAGGCTTGTGGCACTGCAATTATGTAATTCAGCAGTTTCATTTGGTAAATGCAAAATGTGCCAACTGTAGCACAGGTTTGGTAGGTGAGCTAAATTTGAACTAGAGCTTTTGTAGCTAATGCTTTGAGCTCTAAAAAATCCCATAATTCTTTGCTCAGAGTGAAGCGAAAGCAGCCTGGCCGAGGTCTGGTGGAAAACAAACTTGGCGCTGATTCACAAATGAGCTGGGAGAATGATATTTGTGCCGGGCCATGCTGTTTGAATTTTACTGCGGATTGTGAAGAGCATTTTATTGCTTTCACAGCGTCAGGCCAGACTGTCTCTGCTGGAGAATATTTATCGCTGAGTTTGCAGCCCACTATATGCTGAGCGCCTCTCCTCGACTACATGTTCAAAAGCAGGTTCCTAATGCATTCATTTAAAGCTTGCCGGAATGGATGTTAGCTTTGTAGACCAACAACCCGCCGTTAGCATTTCCACCGTTCGCTGAGGCAGAACTGAATGCCTTCTGTACAACAGTAAGTGACACCGGGAATTGATGAAGTGGCTTAGGGGGTTAGTTGATTAATTGACACATATTATATTATTATTGATGGCTCTTTTAAGGGAAGAATGAGAGAATGATTTACATTATGGAAAAAGGAGATTTTCTGTTTATTTACATATTTTCTTTGGCTTCCTATGTGCGGCCTGCGGTTGTGGCTACTGCTTTTAACTTGTAAACAATGTGTCTGGAAGGAATTCAGACATAAACAATAGCGTTTCTTAGCTGTGGTTTTGATGTCACAATGGCACCGTTTAGTTAGTCGAACTCGAAGCTTTCAGCCTCCCTGGGATGCGGGTTAACCCCAAGTGTCGCTTGTATGTGAAAGCCTGTACGTGTTTGCGAGACAGCATGACTTCTTCTGCCAAGGGTGCGAGACACTTGTCTGGTCTTAGTCTGTTAGATGTCGGCAGCTGAATAGCAAAGTTGCAGCTGTTTAGTTTCTTATTTCTGGAATGGCTTTGTCTTACTTCCAAAGGGCTGTGTTCAACACATTTGTAGCGTTTTAATTTCTCCCCCGTGAAGTCCATTTGTTATTACAGGAGAACCTATATTAGGTTAGGCTTTATGAGCCTAATATTGCATTGAATATTAAAACAGTCAACTACTAAGTCACTTTAGCTGCGACACTGTTAAAATTGCAGTGGTGTAATAGTGTTGCTGGATGCATTATATTTAGAGACCAACCAGATGGAGCCATTTATCTGTAAACATGATCTGTAATAACTGATAATCAATGGAAAAGTTTGAATGTCTGTATGCGATGTTTTTCAGTCTCTTGTTACTGGAATACTTGATTCTAAATGGTCTGTCATGATAATAACATCAGCAGCAATGCTTTCACATCTCTCATATCACACTGCCACACTTTCTCTAATTTCATTCAAACAGTTATTTGCCACGTACACAATGTGCTGCTTCATGAGTCACAAGCACATTTAAATACAGGAGTGAATCCACAAATTGTTTTTGTACGGAAGGCATTTCACTCCTATTTTTAATCAAAGTAATATTAGAGTGACCAAAGACACTGTATATAGCAATTTTAACTAAACCCCCATAAACAGAGCTGTCATGTTTTGTTTTTGTTTGGAAGGCTACTTTGCAGAGAGTGCTCTTGAAAGGTTGCCATGTCCTTTTATAATCAATGATTATTAAGTGTCTCTGGGTTTGTTGTTTGGGCTCGGCACATAAAGCAATCGAGTTTATGGAGTTAACAAAGTAGGCAGGTGCGGGACGCTATGTTTTGGTATGTGGCTTATTTCCAAGACGACGGATTAAGTTTATTATGTTCATATTTGTTGTTGTTGTTTCTAGCAAGATCTGGCAACACTGATGAGTTAAAACGTACCCTGTGACTTCTTGCGCTGCACATACAAAAGGGACACAACTTGCGTTAAAATGTCAGTAACAACAAGTTGCTCAGTTCAGTTCTGTACACACTGTGTTTTGTAAGATGTGGTTGTCATTACCTGTGTTTTTCAGTTGTTGAGTGCAGTTGTAACTTCCATACTGTTTGTAGAGAACAGGGTTAAGCACTAAAAGTTATACGGACAACTGAATTAAGCTGCAGTGTATATGTGGCCATCAGTGTATTTATCATCAAAAAGGATAGTTCTCTCTCCCAAAAAAAAAAAAAAAAAATTATATCATCTACATCATATGCATCTATAATTACTTGAGGATGAGTAAATCATAGGGCAGTTTTCATTTGTGGGTGAACTATCTCTTTAATAATAAGCCTACAGTAATATTGTTTTTAAAGGGTTTTTTCTAGAAATACTGTTTTGTTTACTGTTTTCATGATTTTAAAATGCTTTCTTCTCAAATAACATTTTTGCCCTCTTCATTGTTTAGCCTATGTGGTAAAAATAAGGGTGTGCGAGGTTAGTTCAAACTGATAGAAATAAGTTTTAACATTTTTTATAGGCATTTTACCTTTATAAAGCCATTTTTTTTCTTAAAGTGTTCATTGTCTTTTGAATGTGAAATTGTGCATAAAATAATAAAATATATTCTGAATGTGAAATAAAACCCACCAGTAGGTGGCAGTAAGCGGTTGATTAGCGGTTGATTCATTCAGAAACGAATCACTGTCATGTTGCTCAGAGATGCAAAACAACGCTGTGGTTGTGTTTGTAATTATTTTTTGTCGTCAAAAAAGCGCCAAAACAGGAAATATGATGTCTACAACGTAAGTCTCTTAATTAACTTGTGGTTTATAGACAAAAATCAATATCCTATTTGTAAACATGGTGTTGCGGAAGAGAGAAAATAGGAGTCGCCACTTTAAGACGTCTAAAGATGAGATTGCACACCGGTATGAAACCACACGTCGAACAGCCACTAGTCTAAAACAACTCATGTAATCTGCCGTAAGACCGATGCAATGTAAGACTAGAGCAGCAGCAGTACGTGAATGTCCAGACCAGAGTGTGAGTGATGAGACAAGTTCAGTGCTGTCAAACCATGAGTGGAGAAAGGAAAACCCAAAAGCAGAATTTAACAATTCAAACAAGAGGAATAAGGTCAATTGCCAAGTTATCTGTCACATGGGGCGGAACTGTCCTTCGCCCAGGCTCAACCTGGAACGTTTGACTCCAGCACTTCCTCGGCTATCAGAGATCCAGCCTGCCTCCCAAAATTCTTAGAGTCAAGGGGAACGGTCCAGAAATGTGCATTTTTCTGCTGTTGTATGGCATGGAATTCTGTGCCCTGTTGGACAGTGGGGCCAGGAGGAGTATGTTACCTTGGCTCTGTAATGAGACCATCAATGGATGCAAGGCCCCCACTCAATCTATCCACTGTACAGGCCCTGCAGGGAATAAGCCCAATAAATGTTGATGTCCTTGGGGAAGTTAATGCTCCAGTGCAAGTTGGAACCCAAACAGTCAGTGTTAATTTCATTGTAGCAGATGTAGCTGAGGGCACAGAGGCCATTCTGGGGCATCCATTCTTGGAGCAAGCATGGACATGCCTTGCCTTTGGCAGTCAGAAAATTGTATTCTTTGGCGAACAGATTCCATACTTTAACCCAAAGAACAAACCCCGGGTGCATGTGGTCAGAATAGCATGCACAGCTGTCCTTGAGGTGGGACGTGAATACATCGTTCCAGGCAATGCACATTTTTGGGAAAGAAGTACAGGGCAACATGCTGCTGAGTCCAACTAAAGGCTTCATGGAGAATCACCAGTGGATGGTGGCACGTATTATAATTGGTGCCAAGCCAAGTAATTGAGTTCCTGTTAGACTGTATAATCCGGGTACTGTTGCTGTAAAGGGGAGGAAGGGAGTAATTGCCGGAATCGTCCTGCCGATGTGGTTCAGGCCTCCACTGCAGAGTGTATGCAGAGAGTACAAGGGATCTGAGGGAGGCAGAACATTGTGACCTTGTGGAGCTGCTTTGTGCTTACGGTGATGTTTTCTCCACTGGACCAACAGACCTCGAGCGCACAAAACTTGTCCATCCACCCCGTAGAATGGCGTTTGAGAAACAGCAAAGCACTGATGAACACATCCAGCAGAATCTTGATGCTGGCCTAGCCTCCTCAAGTAATAGCTGCTGGGCTTCACCCATCGTAATGGTGTGAAAGAAAGATCAGACGTACCGACTCTGTGTGGCGACCCCATAAAAGATGCTAACCCACTCCCAAGATTACAAAACACTCTAGCAAGGATGTAAAGGAAATACTCCAGAGGTGTTTGAAAGGCTGCGCCAGTCCAACCTGAAGTTGAGACCCGCCAAGTGTTGTCTTTTTGGCTGCCAGGTGGTCTATTTTGGCCACATCGTCTCAGAGCAAGTGCAGAAAATTCAAGAGTGGCCTGAGCCCATGAGCGTTTATGAAGTCCGGCAGTTTGTGGGTCTCGCATACTACACAGACGATTTGACTTTGCCACAGTTGCAAAGCCCCTGCACAATCTATTAAGAAAACATGCCTGATTCCACTGGACCCCTGAGAGCCAACAGGTCTTTGATAATTTAAAGGAGCTGCTCACTAGTGCTCCCATCCTTGGCTACCCTACGGTCAATGGTGATATTAATCTGGACACAGATGGCAGCAACCTTGGAATCGGGGCTGTGTTGTCTCAACTGCAGCAAGGAGAGGAATGTGTACTAGCATATGGAAGTCAGAGTCTTGACACCAACGGAACAGAATTACTGCACCACACGGAGAGAACTTTTAGCGGTAGTGGAGTTCACAATACACTCCCCTCAGTGCCTGCTGGGCAGATCCTTCACCGTACGCACAGATCATAGTAGTCTGCAGTGGCTAATAAGGATAAGAGAACCAGACAGTTGGCCAGGTGGCTCGAGAAGCTTGGGGAGTATGACTTCAAAGTTGTTCATCATCTTGAGCGCTGTCATGAAAGTGCTGATGTGCTTTATCTGAGACCATGTCGTTGAAATTGCCCCTGCAACCTCAATCCCCAGCTCAGCCACCAGAAAGTCCAGTGCTACTTTGACGACGAACTTGTAGATAACGTACCTGCAGCTGTTTGCCCCGGAGTCTTGTCAAGTGGGGGGTAGTACAACTTGCCATCACCACCAGTACTTCTTCATTCTCTGGGTGGATTAAGGAAGAACTGCGCACTGCCAAAGCAGCTGATCCTGATATTGCTCCCGTCAAGAAGTTGACAAAAGTGTTAAAACAACTCTATAGTGATGTAATTAAGACTCCGCCCCGCAGCGCCACTGCTGAAATCACGAAGATGACGCCATTATCTTCCAATGCGTTTGAAAGGTAAGATACATTAAATCATACATCAGCATTTATAATTTGGTGCTAATTCAATAGCAGAATTTACAATATTACGTGCTGTGGAATGAACGCACATATGCACTCTTGTTTGTGGCACAAGTGTGTGGTTAAATAGCATTAATCGGCACTGGAGATAAAGTATGGTGCAGTTTACAGTCTACTTAATTAAGCCTGATTGTTTCACTTGTATGAGGTTGTTATTAACCTCATTCCCTTATGCAGGCTATGCCAGTCAGTAATTTCGCTGGACTTGACTAACTACCTCACTAGTCAAGTTGGGACTGAATTACTATTGCTTCAATGAAGGAGCAATCTTTCCACCTTATGGACTGTTTACCCCGTCACGTGGGGTTGGAACATGTTGGCCAATGCCTCCATTGAACCATTGCTTGAATGGACTGTCTGCTTCTGGTGTGGTGTTAAGTTAATCACCATACTAGGAATTTGTGCTCCGCGTTTAACCCATCCAAGTGAAGTGTGGGCCAGTGGCTGGGGAGCAGTTGGGGGAACGGTGCCTTGTTTCATCTTTTGCACGAACATGAGTTGACAAGCTGTTATGCTGCCGCCGAGATTCACTGAAGCGGAGAAAGTGACAATGGTCATTTTTTGGAGAAAAACACAACTTCTTGTGAAATTGATTAACTAGGCTATATGAAGTGGTATACAAATATACATTTTCTGACCCCATGATTTGAATTTGTGATCAGTTTAAAGGCATTTCAAGAGAGCAGAAGAATGCGCTATAAATGAGCATAACACTCGATAATGTCCAATCGCACATCGTTAAAACAACAATTACATATCACACACACGTAGGCAAAAAGCTGTGCAATTAGTGATATGACTGTATATTGTGCTTTAAATGTCTGAACGGGGTCTAGGCTCAAAGGAGTCTGTTTGGAGCTGCGTTTTTCTTTGCGGAAGCTTTATACTTAAAGAGCTCAGATCAATATTTTGTGTCTAATTATTTACTCATGTGGCAAGTGGCTGTGTAATAAACTGGGTAATGTACATCTAGCCAGCTGTTATCAGAGAGTGAATCATAAAACCCTTTGTTCCATTATATACTATCTCTACACACCTCTACTTGAAACGCTCCGGGATGTAAAAAAGTGATTTGTTTGATACTAGACTTTTTGTAGAATATTGCATTAAACGAGGAAAACATTGTTTATCTTGGAGTAATTTCAGTCTAAAAGAAAATGCATTTTAAGAGGTTAGATGGTTTTGATGTGTTTTTGTTTTCTATAGTGTGAAATATATGAATTCCAGCAAATAAAAAGGCCACAGTTCCTCACATGGATAATTTGCTGTTTTCTTTTGATTATGTACTTGGCTCTTGTTAGAGTGATCCCATACTTAAGAAAACAGAGTTTCTCAATTATATCACCCATTAGATAGAAGATACAGTAGATAAAACACTCAGTTTCAACTGGAAATACAAACAAAATAGAAGAAAAACACTGTAAAGCAAAATAAAAATGAACTGGTTAAACTCCATCAGTGTTATCACTGATATGCTGTAATATTTGAAATTTGAATGAGAATTTTAAATTTATTATTTTATATATTTTTAATTTATAAATTACAAATGTTTAGCTAGCTAAAATATTTAATGTTTTTAATATGCATTTAATAATGTATTTAATATTTCAAGTAAAAACATTATTTTTTATTTAGTTTTAGCTTAAGTTAACTAAAAACCATGAATTCAAGTGGCATTTAAGCATACTGTATGTACTGTATATACAATAGAATAGAATTTTTTGTAATATAGCTAGAATTAATGTAGAAGGTATTGAATAACACCAGTGAAAGTGATTTTCAAGATTAACATGCATGTCAAATTAGCTCATCAACCTATAAAAAAACCCCTTTAATTAGCATTTTTGTCTTTTAAAAATAAATATTAAAAAATCCGTACTATAAAGTTATTGAAAAAAGCTTACTTTTTCTTAGCAGTATATTCACATTAACTTTTTTTTCCAACATAAAAGCATAAATGTTATTACATTTTTGTTAGATTTGTGAATTAAATCTTTTTGTATTTGTATTTTAAAGAAAATAAACTATTTGATGGTTTGTGTTCACATTTTGCAGTATGCGTGAACTATCCTGCCCATTAATAAAATCCCTGTCATAGTTTCCCTCCCTTTCCCCTTCTCTATCTCTGAAACTATTTATCTCTGTCTCTCTCTCCTGTGGAAAGCTGAATGATCGCAGTGCTTGCTGAGGCATTGGAAAGCCTTTGGCAACAGCTGTGTGCAGTTGGCCAGTGCAGCTGAAAGAGGCAGTAGGAACAAATAAGGTCATTCTTACTGACTGCTGTAATTGTAGTGAGAGCGGAGCAGACACGCTTTTTGACTGTGTGTCTTAAGACCTTTTTGTGCGAGTGTAACATATGCCTCTGTATAATTGGCTTCTTTCCTGTCAGAGAGACTGGAAAAACTATTACATACTGCATACGAGAGAATAGTTTCATTTTTTTGGCTCAAGGTTAACCTGGAGTTATATACGAGTGCGTTAGTTTAGCAAAAACAGACAAATTGAAAACATATCAGACTGGAAGTTCTTTGGTAACACTAGAATAACTTTATAAACAGTAATGCTTTACAGATCATTTGTTTGCTTGCATTCAAGTCATTACATTCAAGTCTTGAAAAATTGATTTAGATATTTTCATTCAAAAAAGTCTGGGAAAAATATTTTGTCACAGTGTTGTAATGTAACTAACATAATAAAGCACAATAATAACATGACGACACAAAAAACATGATTTTGAAAAAAATCGGCATACTCAAAATGTTGACATTTTGTATATAATTATATGCAAAGCTACATTTTTAGCTTCATTACTTAATATATATATATATATATAAGTAATGAAGCTAAAAATGTAGCTATATATATATATATATATATATATATATATGTATGTATGTATGTGTA
>JAUMHP010000080.1:3936387-3951316 GCA_032361065.1 Enteromius trimaculatus
CAATAAAGTGCTTGACCAAATTTGGTGAACAACAACGTTACTCCAGCCCACAAAGAATCGGAATTGAGAATCGAAAATAACCGAAATCGAAAGGAAGAATCGGAATCAGAATCGTTCAAATCAAAACGATGCCCAACCCTAATAATTTTCAATTTTTGCTTTTACAGCCTATTTGTGTTGGTCTTGCAAATTATTCTAACTCAAACTTTCTACATGTAGAAGATTTTAAGTGAAGAAAAAGTTGTCTAATGCTTAGTGGTGGTGGCGTTAAAGTCATGTGACCATATAACCTACTTGTTTTAGCTTTTTGCTTTATATTTAGACTTTAAAATTCATAAAAGTGCTAGTTTGTGAAGGTAATCAAGATGATTAAAAATAATTTCAGTCACATAATCATAAACATCCTTTGTCTGTAGTAATCACAAAACCCAATGGAAAAATCCTTCCGGCTTTTTCTCAAGGGAATCAGAAAAATGCTAACTTACGGGCTGGCCTACAAAAATACGTCATCACTGCAGCGCTCTATTCTGGTCTCAGGATACGCCTCGAGTCCCTCCTTCAGTGCAAGTCCAGGACGATTGTTCGCATCATCCACAGGGTGAGCATTATAAATATGATCTCCAAGAAAAGGAATAGCACATCTTTCTTTTCAACAAGCCCCACCAATCGAGATTTCATTCATGCCTGTAGCACAAACAATGAGGGAGGAAGTTTAACACTTTAGATGATGTATTTTGAGCTTACTTACGAAACACCAGTAATAAAAAAGTAAGAGCGCAAATGCACATGTCTTTGCTAGTACTGTGTGAGGGTATGTTACACTGGAAGTGGCTTGACAGATACTAAGACAAGTGGCTCTCATTCCCATAGCAACACAAACATGTCTTTCCCGAGAGCAACATTTTTTAATTATGCTCTTTATCTAAAGGACTTGTATGTTTGCAGACAGGAATTAAAATTCACACCTCATTTCCTCTTCAGTAGAAGAGTCATAATGACAGACAAAATCTCCTCAAACACCCGTGTCATTCTTTATACTCCTTTAGTAGTGTGGTTTTCACACACACAAAACACTTCATACAGTGTTTATTTAGAAGGTAACTTTCGTATGTGTGCTTTAGCCTAATTCAGCCTGAACAGATCTCTCTAATTCTCGTTATCATAAACCGTGTGCCTTCAAATCCAGCCACAATAGCCTTTAGCCCAAGCGTGGCTCGTCCTTTAAGCTTCCCAAACATTCTTTTAAACGGCATAATTTTGCGTTTTGACTTTTCCAGGCCTCCTTCGGCTGAGATCAAAGATTATGTTTAATCCCTTATCCAAGAGGACTAAAGCCACATAACTAACAGGGATCTCTCCACAAAGAAGCCCCAGGAATGCTTGTAATGATGACAACAAGATCCCTCCACAAACCTGAGCTTTCTGGGTCAAATAATAGCTTGAATCTAATTTACCTCGTCTCTTTTAAAACACGTTCAAGCTTTTGAGGACCCAACGTGAACCAAAGAAAGAAGCGATTAATTCACTTAACAGTTTAACGCTTAAACATTATAACCCAGTTTAAATCTTTAAGCTTTTGGTTACACTTTAAAGGTGCAGTTGTTATAGTGTAATTATAGAATATTAACAAGTAATATTAATTAGCTACATGTGGTATTAAGGTTTGGTTTAGGGTTAGTTGCATGCAATTATACATAATTTATTGTTATTTCTGTAGCAAGTATATGTAATGTGTAACAAGAACCTGGCTGTTTAAGAAGCTATTGTACAGTAGGCCCCCTATGGGTTTGAAATAATATATGAGTGTGTGTGTGTGTGTGTGTGTCTATTATGGTTGGCAATAGGGCTGCACAATTTGGGAAAAATGTCACATTGTAATTATTAAGGTCAAAATTGTGATTTACGATTGTGATGTGATAAACAAGTGACTCAACCTGCTTGTTTTGAAGGAAAATGCACACACAGTTTACTAATAATGCTGATATCTGTATTTCTCAACTAAGATACAGTATACAGCGCAATCTAGCAACAACTATAAATTAACAATGTTTTCAAATTAAAACTAAATTGTACAAAATTAAATAACAGTAACATCTTTACATTACTGAATTAATTAAATGTTGCTTTAATGTAAAACGAAAAAGTCAAAAGTACAGATAAATAAAACAAATACCCATTTTTTATATTTTTTCAGTTTGTCTCAAAACAGGGACATTTAGGCAGTTGGACGCTTGAACATTTTGAGTTTACTCGCTTCATTCGCCTGTAAAAAATAACCTAACAACAGACGCAAATTTGCGTCATGAGAGGGGCTTTTGCCAGGCGGCTCCAGTCTCGTGCATTGTTGTAGGGGGAAACCGCAATGTTTTTAGAACATTGCTGTTATTGTGCCATAAAATGCGTGCCCAAATATTGTGCCCAAATCGCGTCATTCTGCTGCTTAATTTGTGCAAATCACGTCATTCGCGCTGCTTAATTTGCGCAAAACGCATCATTCACGCCACTTAATTCTCGTGAGTCGCGCCGCAGGATGACTAATCACGTCTTTGCATTGACTTAACATGTAAATCACTCGCGCAAAACGCTTCATTCGTGTCTGGTGTGAACGCAAGAATGAATGTCTTGTTACATCCACGAATGCATTTGTTTATTTAATATAATCGCATTGGCAGACATTGCAATCGCGATTGTGATCTGATTAATCATGCAGCACTAGTTGGCAAGATATTTTAGAAGGAGCTCTTTTCTTCTCTTTAGGGCTTTACTTGGCTAAAATATATAGTATATTTAAATTTTATTACTGTTATGCAAAATTTTCATCAGTCTTTAGTGTCACATGATCCAGAAATACTTTTATTAAACTGATTTGCTGCTGAGAAAAAATAGTTTTCAATGTTGAAAATAGTTGTGCTGTAAGTAATATTATGTGGAAAGAGATAGGGTTGGGTTGATAGACGATGCCATGTACATGGGAAGAAATGGGTCCGCGAGCTCGTATTAAATCCGCGCTCAATTTAAGCACTCATTTCATCATTTCCATCGCGATGTTTCACATTAGACATTGTACGATGCCAAATTGGTCGACATCGCCCAACCCTAGAAAGAAATATTAAGATGAATTAATTTATTTTCAAGAGACACTGCATTTCTTCTAAACAGTAATCTTTTGTAACATAAATGTCTTTACTGTCGCTTTTGCTCAGTTTAGTAAAAGATCAGGGACATTTATTAACAGTTAATGGGTCATTTTTGATTTCGCTTGGTACTTAATGCACAAAAGGGTCTGGCCTAAGTCAGCATCCTCGGCCACTCTGGTTAATGGGGTCATCGGTGGGGAGAAGAGAAAAGAGCAAAGCCAGCCACTGCTGCAGCTCAGATGTGAAAAAGGGCTGATAGCAGGACTCTGTGACATGTAATTAGCACGTTGGCTGGTCTCAGACCCGCCCTTCCTCCCCCTCCTCTTCACTCTCCAGCGTTCTGTACCCCTCCCACACACTTTTGTGGAGAGTCGCTTTGATGGAGGACACAGCTAACTGTGAACGAGAGGAGAAATGAAGGAGTCGGCCCACCATACCCAGATAGAGAGTATTGAGCACAAATATGTGTGTGTGTGTGGCTGCTTGATTTTTAAAGGTGACATATCATAAAAAAATCTACATTTTCCATTTTTTAAGTGCTATAATCAGGTCCCCGGTGCATCTAACAACCAAGGAAACATGAAAAATATTAGAGCACATCTGATCTCACTCCCCTTTTCACAAGCAACAACAGTGTAACAGTTCAAATGCCATGGAGCAAGTTTGAGCAAAACATGCCAACAGAGCCTGAGAGGAGACGAGAGAGCAGTGGATTTATTGATTTATTTACTGATGTAGGGGCTGTTTGACTATTTTTTAAAAGGTTTTCTGACCCTGAGACTCAACTATTTACTGCAATTCTCCAGCTGTGATCCTTGAAGAGTCTTTAGCCGCTCAAGCTCTACTCCTCACCGTGTATTAGGAGGATAGAGGCACACATCCTCCTCCAGGCAGCTTCGTAAAATGTTACGTTGATTGGAAATGTATAGTTATTTCCCTGATTGTGGAAATGGTACTTTCCACTGCTCTAGCTCTTTTCTTAAAGCCACTTCACTGATTGGTGAAGCTCAAGTATCTTTTGCTGCACATCCTATATTAATGATATAAAGTAAAATAAAATATATTATTAGTTTTTTCTCATTGTGTGTCATGGGTGTATCGTCCACAAACGTAGAGAGAGTCGCTGGAGCAATTTTAACAATATTTTGCTATAAACAATGATCAAAGACAAGAGTTGTACACACACTATTCATTGACGATAACGGACAAGAACTGAAAGACAGGAACCAACTTATAAAGGGTAGACAATCACAAATAACAAGCTTGACACACCTGACATGAATAATTAACAGAAACTAGGTGAAGGGGAGAAAACAAAGAGCACATGGGGAAAATTACTACAAAGAACATCAGGATAGGCGTGTCCTCACACCATAAATCACAACAGAGGAGGGAAGGCGGGGAGAGAAAAAGATGGCAAACAGGGAAACAAAGAAAAATAGCAAACAAAATATCAAAGTCCAGAGTGGACGGTGGTAGGAGCCAGGGATGAGTCTGGAGCAGGAGGAGGTAGAGGGTAATCCAGAGGCCAGCACTGCAGAGACCCCAGGGCGGAGTCGACGGAGGGAGGAGCCATGGAGAAGGAAGGGCTTACGACTCCAGGGGGCCAACTGACGGAGATGCCGCTGATGGAGAGGGAGCCCAGGATGGAGATCCAGGGCAACACCTATGATCTGGAGAGCAGATGTGACGCCACAGGCTCAGGCGACCGAGGCAGAGGCGGAGACCTGGAGGAACGCTGCGGAGCCGGAGCGTCTGAGGAGGAAGGTGGAGCCGGGAGGAAGGAAGAGCCTGACGGAGAAAGAGGGATGGAATAATGAGGCGCAACCAAAGGAGTGGAATCCCGAGGCGGAGGATGATCAATTACTGACCAAGGTGGAGTCGGAGGGACGAGGGAGCCCGGTGGAGCTGGTGGGACGACGGGCAATGGTGATGGCGAGGGAGCCGAGAGACCAGGCGGAGCAGAAAGGTCGGAGGATCGAGGTGGAGTCTGGGATTCAATGGCTGGAGGCGGAGACAAGGGATCCTCACGACTAAGCAGGACTTGAGACGGGATACCCCGAGGAAGATCAGCGCTTTCAACATGCGCTGGCTGAGGGTGAGCCATGGTGTTGGCAGGAGCGAGAAGCACAGGAGTGAAGGAGCTGACTGGTGTGAGAGGCGACGGAAGAGGGAAGGTGGGAGGGTGCACAGAGTCACATGAGCTGGATGGAACCATCAGAGGTGGGCTGGGTAGTGCCTCTCCAAACCAGTCAATCAGATTCGTTTCAAATACTTCAGAAAGTTCTTTGCACCAGTCCGAGTATGATTTTGGCTCACCCTCAGCGGTGGGAAGGTGGGCGGGGCTTTCCACTGAGCTCCCGATCTCCACCAACACTCCCTCGGGGACGGACGATGTAGCCGGCTCACACACTTGGTCAGAAACTTCGGGCTCGGGCTGTGAGGTGTTGAATCTCTCAGTCGTGCTGGCTCTGACTCTGTCTGACGTGGGCTCGGGCGACATCTCCGTATCTGATGGTAAACGGCTGGTCTCTGGAGGGGTTTCATAACATAACATTGTGTTGATGATTAAGGGATTTTGGAGTCCTACAGTATCTGTATTTCTGTGAAACAAGAAACCATGACTGGATACTTTCATGTCCGTAATCAACCTGGAGTGAAAAAATTGTGAATATGAATGGGAATATACTTCAGAGATATTTTAGTTTATAATAGCTGTGGTCAACATGTATTCGAGAAAAACATTTATTTAATCACAAAAGTTTCTCCCTGTTTTTAATTGTTTTACTTCAATGATAGGTTAGAATTGTGTTAATTTTTTGAATGAAAGATCAAAAGGATAAACATTGCAGATGTATTTTCACAGCCACCTTTACTCAGATTGCAATTTAAAATGATTGAAACACTGTAAATTCCGTAACACATATTCCCTTTTGCTGTTTGTCAGAAAGTATGATGAATATTTTTAATTACTTAAAAATAGTACGATATCTGACAAGTAACATGACTTTTTGCAATTAGTTACTTACTTTACATCCTGATATGCTGTGTAAAATATATATGGTATAATGTAAAGTACATCATGTTGTAAACCACATTGTTTGCAGCAAACATTTGACGGTTTTAAACAGGTTTTGAGTTTTATAGATTACTGTGTGTACTATCCCTTAGCATTAGAAGATTTTTTATTATTAGTCCAAATTACTGATAGGTTTTGTAATGTGTATATGACTTTTTATGATGTCAGAACACATGAAATATGTAGTCTTGACTCTTATAAACAATAACTGTACTTTATTGGCATTTTTTGGTGTTTGATGAACACAGTCTATGGATAACCACAAATTTGTTTGGAATAAGGCTGAGTACTTGAGAGAATGTTCATTTTTTGGTGACTTACTCTTTTAACTCAAGGAGTATGTCCTCCTAGTGCGGTGTCAAAGACTTGCTGATTAATGGCTCATTTACTCTAGTCTGTGAAAGGCCTTTATCACTCTCATTTATACACACTCACACACACACTGCAGACAATTTGTCTGAAGCCACTTTGTAAGTGTCCTTATTATGTAGTTGCTTAGCAGCCATAAGCCAGCGGGCCTCAATGGAGTATTAGTGTGTAATTATCTGCCGTTTGCTCAATGTTTTGACCTTGCCAGCATTCGTAAAGGTCTGCAGCAACCTTCCACGACCTCTGCTAACCAGAAAACCAACGCATGCTATCATCTTCCATCCTCCTGGGACTTGCATGAAATAAGCAATGCCACTAATTTGTACGCTGAATGCATCTGCAATTGACTGTGTCTCTAAATGTTCGTTCAGCCTCACTGAAGTCCCTGCGGGGACGTCTGGAACATATGGAGAGCCACAGTGTTGAGGGGAGTTTCTTAGCCAATCATTAATCTGAAGTAAGGTCAATGGTTCTTCTTTGATAGAATCAAGGTGTTTTAAGGAGGACATGATGCGATTGGAATTCCACAGATGGCACTACGAAGACAAAATGGACCCTATTTGCTTTCTAATTCACTTTCCTCTTATTCGTCAGTGCATGTTATTCCAAAGAACAACAGGTTTATCATTTCAGGGTCCTTAATAATCATACATTCATACATGTCAAGTCCAAAATTTTTTGAAGCAACTGTACAATATATGGCTGACTGTTGTAGTTAACCCTTAAAAACCTAGAGCATTTTTGGGGTGCCTGACACACCTTCACTTTTTTACTACAGTATGTACTCAAACAGAGACTCCTGACGTCCTTTTTACACTTTACACAAAAATTTGTCCACATGTAACATTCCCCAAGCAAGTTATAGCCATTTATTGCTATTAATATCATTATAGACGCTTTTGAGTGAAAAACAGGTCTATTTAGTATGCTAACAATATAGACATTTCCAAAAATGTTTAGGGAGAAAGAAAATGGAAACAGCAGCCTTGTTTCCCTCCAGGTTTAATTTGTTAAAGTTAAAGTTCAGAATTTGCGTGAAATGGTGTGCGTGATGATGTCATCCTTAAAATAAACAAATGGTTGCATAGGTTTTAATGTATCGCCAAAAACAATAACCCTTGAGCTGTTTCCATACATAATTTCACCTATTGCGCAAATTAGCCTACTGTATATGCTAGTAGCCTGTTCTTCATCAGTTAAAGAAAACTAGTTATTACTATAAATTGTATAGGCCTACATAAAAACATTTTTAACAAGTTTAATAAGTTTACATGTTTTTGTACTTTGTAATAAACTATTTAGATTTATTTGCATTAAAGCCCCTTTTCTCAACATTTAGCCCCAAACTAGTTTTAGGGGCTAAAGTGCGACAAAAATGTGTTGACACATGAGAAATTTTTATCAGTAAATAGCATTTCCATCAGCTATATCGATACGAATTTTAAAGCGCTAATTCTTTAGCAAAAAGTCCTTGGATGGAAACCTGGTTAGTGTCATATAATAACAAAACAAAGAAGCAAAGTCACAGTAAAAAGACTTTTTTTCAGAGAAATCTATTCTCAATCTGACTGTGAGCAATAAACAAAGCCTGTGCAGCTAATAGTGAAAATAATTGCACAAATTGTCTTCTGCAACAAAAATACAAACAGTGCAAACAGTAGATTCACAAACTACACACAAAATGAGTGAGAAATATACAGAGTGCAACATAAAAAATGTGCAAATGTTCTTTATAAACTATATAATTATTATTTAGATAATATATAACAGCCAAATGGATGATCCACAGACTGCACTCTCATTCTGTCAGAATGATTTAACCAGCACATCGCCTTGTGACGCAATAACTAAAATACAGTGCTTTACCTGACGTATTTCATGCTTGTTTTTGGTTTGTTTTATGTCACTCTGTCGTGTGTCTGGGCTTTTTCAGAGAGTGCTCTCATGCAAATGTGTTATTTTGTGTTTGTTTTCATGCATGCATGACATACTTTCACTTTGCACTTGTTCAAATTTTCCAATAAGAAAAACCCTGCACCGTGGTTCAAAAGATCAAAGCCTATGTTTATTGGTTAAATGTGTGACCGTTTGAACCAATCTGGACATGGGGGTGGGACTAAGCATGAATAATCGTTCCTGTTTGGCTCAGAAGAACGAAATGCATAAAATTCTTCTGACGAATCAGTGTTGACAAAATGTGCCACTTCAAGCATTCAGATAAGATTAAAAAATTAAAGATTTAAGAGCAATACCTATTCAAAGTGAGCAGCAAATAATAAATGCTTCACTGCGGTTTATCTTTCAAAATAAGCATGCACATTATGTCATAAAATGTTCATGTTCTTCAGGTTCCTCCTATAATGAGAAATCAGAGGGGAAGAAGAAAGGACGCCCTCGCGTGGAGGTGCAGGAGCTTCGCATTATTCCCGTGAGTAAAGTAATAAATATGCATTTTGGCCAGGGATGAAGGAATGAGGCTAAACCAGATTGGGATTTTGGGTGATTATTTGTTAAAGCAGTAAAGGGACTTTCCAAAGCTATTTCCAACTGTTGAGTTTGGAGAAGGAACATCTCACAGAGGGGTGTGTGGAAGTGAGTTGATTGCTAATAGTTTCTAATGCCTCTCTTGTGTTTGTGATGTTTTTTCTCGCCCTAGGCCCATTTGATGGTTCAGTGGAAAGAGGAGTTTAAGAGTCGTTCCAGGGTGAAATGTCCATGCTCAGGCTGCTGGTTGGAATTCCCCAGTATTTACGGACTTAAATATCACTATCAGCGATGCCAAGGGGTAAAAACTGAAATCCAGACTACACAGTCATACGCTGCAAACATCTCCTCAGATAGTGGGTTGTCTGAACTCAACTCAAGGACTTAATGAGCCCTGTAAAATTAAGATTGGTTTAGGATCATGCACACTTTGAGGTCTAACTGTTATTGTTTTGAAATTAAATTTCAGCCAATGTGTTAAAGGGATAGTTCATTAATTACTCACTCTCATGTCTTTTTAAACCTGTAAGACCTTCGTTTGTCTTCAAACACAAATTATTAAATAATGATTTTTGATGAAATCTGAGAGCTTTCTGACACGCTCAAGGCCCAGAAAGGACATTGTTAAAATAGCCCATGTGACATCAATGGCTCAACTGTAATGGTAAGAAGCTACAAGAATAATTTTAGTATGTGTAGAAAACTAAAATAATTATTTTATTCAAGTTTCTTTTCTTCAGTGTAAGCCTTCGATGCACTTTTACAAGAATACCACAACTGTAAATGTCCTTTCTATCAATTTATACCCATAACATAATATATACATTTGATATACAATCTGACCTCACTAATTGATGACTAGCCAACCATCATCTGGACCTATATCTGTTTTAGTGATACTATGCTTAAAGGCACAATATGTGCAATATGTTTTTAGTAATAAAATATCCAAAAACCTCTTTGCAGAGTGTGATATGTTTCATGCAGGTGTGTATTTATGTTATTCCACTTCCCAAGGAAGTCCAGAGAAATTACCATTTAAAAAAAAAGTAATGGTAAAATGTTAATGAGTGAATTTCTGCGCTATCCTTAGTTTTTACATGTAATTGTAGAAACTGCACAGTTAAAGTAAATTCATTATGGCGGGAATGAAAAGTATTGACTGCAGCATTAAATTTACATCTGCTCAATATCGCATCATGGATCTTTTTTCGCGTTTTGCGCATCAAAACCAATCATACATAGAGCTTATGAATGCAACGGCCAATCAGTGGTGTTCCATAAAGCAAGTTTACCAAATTAGCCAGGCTTATGGCAGATAGTCTGACTTATTTTAATACAAATTAACTGGCAAAAATGTACATATTTAAAGTTGTTTAAGAGATGTTTGGATCTTGACCTGGCTTTGAGCTTGTGTGTGTATGACGTTTAGGCGACCATGGCAGAGAAGCTAAGTCACGGATGCCCGTACTGTGAGGCTGTGTTTGCCACCAAGGTGCGTCTTCAGAAGCACAAGCTGTGGAACCACCCAGAAAGGGTCACCATGGAGACCAAGTCAGGGGTCACCTTGGCCGCCAAATCTGATCCCAAGTCCGAACCCAAACAGCAGAAAAGCCCCATGAAGGGAAATGCCAAAAAAAGGTGTGAAAGCTCAGCATTCTTTTCCTGACCGTATTCCCACTTGATAGAATATTTTTGAGCGTGATGCATTTCTGGAGCCGTTTTGAATATCTTTATTCTCACACAACAAAAACGGCTTCAGGACTTGTTTTCCACCCTGCCATCATTAGATTCCAGATGAGGTCCTCTTGTGTTACTATAATCCCGGTCCTCTGTGGAATGACTTTAATAGCCTGTGTTCCCTGTGCTCCCTCTCAGGCCCGTGGAGAACAGCCCTCCGTCACCCGTATTTTTCAAGGTGAAGAAGACCCAGGAGGTGTCTCGGCCCTTACAGAATGGGGAGTGCGCCCCCCAAAGGTCGGACAGGAAACAGCAGCAGGGGACGTCCGTAGACGCTGGGGGCAGTGAGAGCGAGGGGGGCAGTTTACCGCCACCCTTCCCTGAGGAGGACCCTGAGAGAATGAAGCACAGTAAGAATGCTACACACTGAGATTAACGCTTCTGAAACACCTGTCCATGGTAAAACAGAGATATTGTTTGTACTATATGCAGTACTATAATGCTAATCAATCATGGTACCACTACAGTACAGTTTTGGCCTGCTGACCAGGGGCCCACGTGAGAGACTTCATAACCAGCATTTGGATGTGAATTGTGCTTTGCAGGGTTTTTTTCTTTCTTTTCAGCTAGGTAAAATTAAAAATAGCTAGGAAAACTTGAATTTGTTTTTCCCGTTTGTGATTGAGAGCATCTTTCATTACAAGCAAATGAGAAAACAATCAGTAATGTTTTGTTTACATGATCATTCTCCTGTGTATTTTTTCAGTTTTATTGCTGCCATTATTTAATTATTTAACTATTATCACATTTGCAAAGTTCAATTGTTTTTTTTTTTTATCAAAATGTATCTTTTTAATTTATTTGCAAGGAAGTTCTATATGTAAGTGTAAAGAATTATTGTAATGCTTTTTTAAATATTTATATAATAATTAATATTAAGTACATTATTCATAATTTATGGGGTTTTTTATTTGTAAATAATGCATGTATAATTATAGTATTAAGAATAAAAAAAAAGAAATTATTTCTTTTGTATTAAAATACATTTTTGTGTTGTTTCCAATGAAAATGTGGGCAAAGTTCTTTCTGGAAAAAAAAGGAAAGCAAGAAAGAAATGTATTACTGTGTATGTGAAGAAAAATAATTGAAATAAATTTAAATATTAAGTAATTCATGTAAAAATAATATATATAATATTATACACTAAATAGAAAATTATGAATTTTAATTCAGTATAACAGCTGAAAAGTTTTTTTTTTTTTTTTTTAATATGCTGTGTATGTGCAAAAGTACATAATAAATAATGCATTTAAATCATTTACATTTTTTTACATTTAAATAATGCTACCACGTGAACATCCCAGCTGAAGATACTGTGCAAATTACATAAATAAATAAAAATTTTATACATGTATAGTTATAAAGGTAAATATAAGATGCTAAATTTAAATTACATTTTGAAATTTAAAATCAATTTACATACTTTTTGAATTTACAAAAAAGTCTTAAAAATAAAAAAAAATTAAAAATTAAAAAACTAGAAAAATAAATATTTCTATTTATTTATTAAATATTTACTAAAATTTAAATAATTGAATATCAAATATTACATAGTACATGTAAAAAACGTATATTATTCAAGGTCATTACGAAACTAAAAACTTTGTATGTGCAAAATGCATAATAAATAAATACATGTTTTTTCATTTTAAAATAAACATTAAGTAATAGATGAAATTACCTAGGCTATTTTAAATAAATTTAAGTTTGCAATGTAAAATATTTACATTAGTGGAAAAAAAGAAAACTTAACTACTCGTCAGATCAGATTTTAGTAATCAATTACCGTTAATGATTGAATTGGACATTAGAAGTCATTCACACCACTGCACCCAAATGATTTTCACATTTGAGTCATTTTTATTCTCCTCCTAAATGCGGTTGCACTCTGCCTTTGGCTGCTTCTTCAAACTGAAGCCATGTTAATAATGTATAACCAGAGGTCCATCGTCTAGAAAAGTCTCACTTTTCTTTACTTTCAGTACTAAAATGTCCAGTGTTCTTAAAATTGCTGTAAGATTTCTCATTAACATGACCCAGAATGCCCTCATTGACTTTGGTAGGCCTGGCCCTTTAAGCAGCAGTGTGTAAGTTGTCAGTGTGGGCTCCATCTGAGGGCTGCTGGTCATTAAGTCTCTCTGGTAGCTGGTGGCGGCTGCTGTCTCTGTCTGTGCCTGGCAGAGACGCAGTGTGTCGTGATGACGGCGTGGCTCGTGCTGTGCGTCCGCTATTTATGGCCTTTGTTTGGGTACATGATCCCTCCGTGTGTTGTTCCACGCCAGAGCCAGGGGCGAGGACAGCGAGCATGTGTGTGTGTTGATGTCTGAAATGTCAGGAAACATGCACTACAGCAGCTGTGTGAGACAAGTTGACAATCAACCACGTACACACACAAACAGAGGAACAAAACATCTCCGGTTCAGGAAACTGTGTCTGTTTCTCCGCAGCATGTGAAACAGCGGGTGCTTTGGCGCGCTGATGTTTGAGCATCATTAGAAGCTCACAAGTGTTGTTTAGCACTGCATGTTGTCATCAGGGTATGAACCATGAATGCAGCCCTTTGCGGAGTTATTGAGATGTTTGACCTCTTGTTGTTGTTCTTCTCATTTGAGCCAGGGAGGAAGCAGAAAACTCCAAAGAAGTTCACCGGGGAGCAGCCGTCTATTTCAGGAACATTCGGTTTGAAAGGTACCACAAACATACATGTTTTATATAACAGCGAAGACCTCCCATGACTTCTGTTGTTCTTCAAGTCTGAAATCTCCGATCTTAAAGCTACTGAAGACCTACTTTAACCCTTTACGTTTTGCATTTTATATGTGAAAAGGATTTATTTTGTCCCTGCGATGAGTAAGCAATCTCGCTCCTATCCTCACATCTGTTCTTCTAGCCAGTAAATTAAATTTTTTATAAGGGCCAATATTTGCCCGCTGGATTTGATTTTGAGAGGGATTTATTAGGGCGCATTTTTGTATCCATAAAATGAACACAGTGTGCTGTCCATATGTATCAAGCCGAATCAATCAGTGGAGTAGTATGGCAGTTAGAACCAAACAAATCGATCAACCAACATCAAATAGAAGGAAATCTGTAAATATTTAATAATAGTATTGGTAAATGACTAAATAGTAAACATACTGATGGGATGCACAGTGTGCATGTATGCCTCAGAACCTGGAGGTGGAGCTGCACAGCAAAGCCCAGTGAGTCCAGAGATGGAGCTGCACCGCAAGACCCACTAAGCTCAGAGGTGGAGCTGCATCTTGGGGCTCACATATGCTCTATGACATGCCTTGCAGATAATCTTCAGAATTTCTCCATATTTAAGGGTTTTGTTATTGAACCAGTCCAACTTCCTCGCTCAAAAATAAAAAAGTTCTCCATGGACTTCGGTGTTATTGTTCAGGTTTTTATCCTATACTTTGTTTGATATTTGTGCACACAGCAGCTGAACTCTTTAATTAAGGGAAGTAAAGTACAGGAAGTCTCTCTCTAGTGATCTACTAGATTTTTTTGACTGTCAGCCTCACAGTGATGTTTCTTATCAGTGTTATATCAGAAGTGACTTTAAGATTTCAGTCCTGGTCTCCATTTAATAAATACACCCTGAGTTTATTTCTGTGCTGTTTTTGCCCCTGCATGTTTATAATTAGCAGCCGTATGCTCTTTGATAGTAATAACCCTTGATGGTGCTAATAGGGGGTCTATAGGTCTATTCTAGAAGTGTTTCATTTCCTGTTATAGTTACAGTGGTGAATGTTCAAGAAACACTGCACTAAAGACAGACTACAACACAACAAGGCTCTTTGACCACCAAGAGAGTCTCATTTCTTCATTTCTCTTTTGTTTGTTGTTTTTTTAGTCATACTTTAATTTACGTGACTTGTGAGGTCCCGGCTTTTCCTGAATGTAATTTGTTATGTGTCATACAGGAATGAATAAGGTGGAGGAGAAGTTGAAAGCAGGTCGGATGAAGAGGGCAGAAGGGGCTCTATTCACTGAGGAGTCCCAGAGGAAGCAGTCGGTTCAAGCTTCCACCAGAAAAGAAGCTGCTGTTATTAGTTCAGGTCTCTCTCTCTCTCTGATGAAAACATCCAGTGCATTTGTTCTGCCAGAGCTG
>JAUMHP010000080.1:3969453-3981913 GCA_032361065.1 Enteromius trimaculatus
TGTTAATTTTAGTGCCGTCAAATGCTTAATTACAATTAATCACATCCACAAAAACTGTTTTTGTTTACAATATATATGTGTACTGTGTCTATTTATTATGTATATAAAGACACACATGCAGCATTATTTTACAAATATTTACATGTATTTACATGTAATATAAATTAAATCATCTATAAGTATATATATATATATATATATATATATATATATGAACATAACCTATTTTCTTAAATATATACATGTGTGTATTTATATATACATAATAATTATACCCAGCAAACTCACACATATAATGCATAAAATAGCTAGATTTATTTTTGGATGCGATTAATCATTTGACAGGATTATGTATTGGATGATGCCAAATATCTAGATGCATAAACGTTATTTTCTTTAAACAGAATTATTATTATTTTTTTATAGTGCTACCTTGGCATGTTCTACATTCTTACTTCATATTTCATCCCCGAAATGAATAAATAATTCTCAAAAAATAAGTAACTAAATAAAAATCTAAATTTACTACATTACATTTTTTACACTTTTGTTTGATTTTGCATTAAAGTGCAACATGTTCTTCACAGTTTTATGAGATTCCCCCTTCAAAGATTCACCTGCTGTTAAGTGAACATGAGTAGAGGACAAGCATCATCAGGTTGCCAGGTTAAATCTGAGATAAGGGTTCAGTGTTGCTCCATGACATTTCTAACTATGTTGTGCTTTATACTGTCACTGAGCTGTAACAAAACCTTAGAAGAGCAATGTACCTTGAGTTTGGCCCAGTAGAATGTATCTTTCTCAATGGAAGTTTAGTTGTGGATTCGCCATCTCACGACACGAAAGGTGGCGTGTAGTTTCCGCTAGGAATATTGTGCGTGGCTTCAATTACCCGTCTTCCTAGATTACATGGCGTAAACATATGCAGACGTTGTATGATCATGACACTGCAACAGATTTATTTCGATATTACAGCAATAGCTTGCAGTCGGAAGCACTACTGCAACGTTACATATGATTTCCAAAGCTTGGTGCGAACTGTATTCGCTTTCTTTTTGCTTCTTTGCTTCTTTCTTTGTGACATATTTGCTTTAAACTATTTGAATATGATCTTGCGCTTTTCTATACAGGTCAAAGTACATGTTGAAAATGTCCTTTTGTCCAAACCGCTATACGCAGTGTGTATGTGTGTGTGAGCGTGTGCGTGTGTGTGCGCGAGCATGAATGTGTGTAGGTGTGTGTTTCTGTATTTAGTGCACTTGTAATCCCATGAAATAGGCTTGAATATGGAGTGTTGGTAGAGATTTTGGTGAATTTGATTGTGTGCTGTGGAATTTTGTACTAAGGGGGTCTGTAGAAAGTGGAGCCCCCTACCAGTTTTTAAAAGTCATTCTTTTCATTACTTCAACTTTTGTGTGAAATGAGGATTTACGAAGTTAGAGTTTGACCCATCGGAGAACGTCCTCAAAGAAGTTTACAAATAAAAGTCATTGTGTTTGATTAGAAATGAGTCTGAGCAGTTACAAATTAAATGATCCAAAAACATAGATTTTATTCAGATGCTCTAGAAACTGTTAAATCTATAAATGCTTATCCAATAATGAGAGTAACGGACAAAGTGATCTTTTATTCCTTTAAAGTTTTTACCTAGGTTGGCAAGAGTTCTGAATCTAAACTATTATTCTCTCTCTTTTTCCCCTGGTGTATTAACTGTGCATTAATACCCCTCAAATAATTAATAAAATGTTGACAAAGATTTGACTGACTGATTTGTTTGTTTTCTTGTGTTTGGATAAATTCAATGTCAAATGTCACTATCAAAATACATTTAACAAAATCTAAGTAGTATTATAATATTTTATTTTTTAAAGAGGATGCTGGGTAATTTTTGTAGAAATCATCAAACTTTATTATTTATTTGAAAGAAATCTTTTGTAACATTTTACCATCCTTTATAATGCATCCTTGCTGAATAAAAATATTTATTTCCTACAATCAATCAACAAATATTGCTGACCCCAAACTTTTTAACAGTAGTGTACATGTTTATACTGTATATGTTTTTTTAGGCTTCCTGCCAGTCCTCTTTTTGTGTATTTTATCAATAGATTTGTACAAATGCTTTTTATTATTGTATGACATTATAATATCAAAATGCATTATGACATTTGAGTTTAGATTGCAACTAAGGATCTTTAGTATGTGTATATATTTTCCCTAATACTTTGAATTTACTTTCACTTTCACTTTACTGAAAAAAAAATATTATGTGTTTAATATGTAAAAGTATATTTTACTTAAAAAAAATAATAAACAATTAGCATAAATGTACGTTTAAATTCATTACAGCAGACGCTACCATGTGGTATCCCTAAAACTGTACTTACAAATATACTTTACAGTTAACGTTCTGGGATTTGTAGTTCTCTTTGGCCGAAGACACGCACGACCCTATGAAATATGGAACTACATATCCCAACAACATTAGTTGAGCCTAAAGTCGCAACAGCTGATTGTCAAATAGGAAACTAACAATGTCTGCCGTGTGCGGAGACGGAAGGGTCTCAGCGATGGAGTGCGGAGATAAGTCATCTATGCGCTGCACAAGGTACGTTGTAAGCTCTTGACCGCATAAACTTAAAGTTATTAGACTCGTGTTTTCTTCATATGTATGTATACAGAGCTAACGTTGAATCGCGACGGTTGACCTGTCGCGCGCGTGCTGGAGTCACTGCTGCATCTCGCGTGTTTCTCAGACTTCACAACACACCAGTTAAACATATACGTCTGATAATATTTATAAACGTCTCCGAGAATAACGAGTGTGGATGCTCATTACGACAGTAAGCCTAAGATTATGACATTATGACCCTGTTTCATTGTCTTGTTTTACACTATCTATATTTTCTCGCGTCTCTACACAAAATCTGGTCTTTGAATGTTATTAAAATGTCTCCTCTTTAAAACCCACTGTGGGTAAAAGTGTGTTTCTGCTCACTGTTGGTGTAAGAGTGAGGCACATGGTGCAGTGAGCAAGTAACGGTACGTGAGTGAGTGAGTTCCTATGTGTGACTCATAAGCATAGTTTTATGTAATATCATCATCACCGTTATATCTGTACTCCTAATTATTAACTTGTATGTAATTCAACTGCATAGCGCACTACATGTGAACCACACCTGTAGTCAAATTGTTTTCATTGGTTTGTCGTGTAGGTTATATATATGTTTTGTACTAATACATAGAATAAATTATTAAACGACGAATTGATTTGTAATAGTTTATGCTGTACACTGTAATTGTATTATAGTTTATATATTTGTGAAGCTGATCCTTGTGTTTTCTATGAGTCACCGCTCCGCCGCCAGAGGGCGCGCTAATTCAACCCTCTACGAGCAGAGCTCATGTTACTGTATATTTACACACAGCCAGCTGCTGCTGGGAATGTTCTCCATGTGTGCAAACTGACATGTATATGATGGTAGAAAGCAGGCGTCTTGAGCTTTGGGGGTGAAATCTAATATAAGAAAAGAGGTTTAATAGGTTATTGTGATGCATAGAGTTATACAGCACATATAGCCTACAGTAGATGCACCGATACATGCAAGATTAAGGATCAGCTCTTCTGGTATTAAATTGATCAAAGGTCACAATAAGGGCATTTGTGATGAGAGATTTCTGTTTCTAATAAATGCTTTTCTTTTAAGTGTATTATTCAAGCTCAAAATATAGACCGCAATGATCCTTTTAATCATCGATAATATTGAGAAATGTCAAATCAGCATATTAGGATGGTCATGTGACACTGAAGTCTGGAGTGACGATGCTGAAAATTCATCATTGCATCTCAGAAATAAATTAAAATATGTATCATAAAAAAAATTCGATAAAATTGCAAATAATATTAGTGCATATGTGTGATCAAATAAATGCAGGTTTGGTAAACGAGATTTACTGACATAACTTTTAAATGGTATTCTGGATCTATGCACATATGATATATATGCTGTCAAATTATTAATCGCATCCATTTTTGTTTGCATAATATGTGTGTGTACTGTGTGTATTTATGTATATACAAATACACGCATGCAAGTATAGATTTAACAGTTGTGTTTGTACAGTATATAAAATATATTTATGTTATACAAATTATATTAATGTATACAGTACTGTGCAAAAGTCTTGGTTTTAAGTGGTTTATTTCTATCTTTTGCGGTAGCGTGTCAGTTGGAAATATCAGTTTACATTTCCAAACATTATTTTTGTCATTAATTGTAATAATGCAGTGAGATTATTGTCTGAAAACAGCCAGGGCTCCACACAGAGATCTGATCTGATCATCATCAGTCTGTCTGGAATCACATGAAGAAGCATGTCAATATTTTTTTTAAATATAATATACTGTAAGTGTGTACTTATGCATAATATACACACATATGTTATGTATAGTTGTGGTTAGGGCTTTTATGAAATGGTTGTACTGTTTGATATTTTTATAGAACCCTTTGGTGCACTTTACTGTAATTACTGGGAAAGCATGCGACTATTCAGGATCTTAATGAACACAGGCAGAACACATGTATTTGTGGATGTGCGTGTGCTGTTGCATTACATTCAGTGCTGGCTGTGATACTAAGTTTCATCATGATGTTTGTGAGGGGTGTCCCGTGAGGGGGGCAGGTGGAAATACACCCCACAGGACAAGCTGGTTGATAAGGTGATCTCAGAGCCCTAGGGTGTAATGAAGAGAAGGCACAGCCCTCATGACACGACACCTGCTGTCACATCCAGCGCTCTCCGCTTCACAGAGCAGCCTGATTTGTTTATGCTCCGCGCCTAAAAGCACAAGTCCGAAGCGCTCCTATCACTCTCTCTAGTGTCACAGACAGATGAGCTGCCTCATAAGAGGCCAGCGGAGGGGGGCGTGTGCTCTGCGTGTTTCCAACCTGCTGCTATTAATACCACCCGCCAAACATAATCTGCGGGATAGGTTATCCTCTTACGTTTGTTGGCTGGGTCTATAGTAGCACTTTAGAGGGAGCGAGCGCCTGCTAACAGCGTGTGACGGAGAAAACAAAACCGACGTGGAAAGCACAGTTTTGTTTTGCTCCCCTCTGCTTCACTTTCGTTTTCTTTCTGTTCTGTGGCTCTCCTCGGCTTGCTGCAGGGCAGGCGCTCTGAGCGTCTGTGTATGTGTGTGTCCCAGCGCTGATCTCTCGTCTGTCTGTGTCTGCGCACCCATCATGAACACACTCCCAGCGTACTCGGGAGCCAGGATCTCAGGCTGCTGGGCTCTTAGGGCAGATGGAAGGTAAGCCCGGGAGCATCTTTGTGTTCATCATCAGGTGTTTTGGACGCTCTTGAGTTGCAGTTGTGCGGTAAATTCAGCTGTTGCTGACAGGACTCTTAGCTTGCTGTGTATTTGCAAGCTGATTTGCATCAGATTCGTGTATTTGCAGAAGACCTCAACTCCAGGTTTTGGTTTGGTTAAATGTTTGATGGAAAATATTAATAAGCGATCTGCACAATGGTGTATTCTCATATCATCCTTGAGTGTGAACTCGTGATGTGAACCAGGAGTTGCTAATGTGCTGTAGTTGTGTGTGTTTTAAAGCGACCGTTCACTAAAAAGGAAAATTGTCACATTATTTATCCTCCCATTGTTCCAGATTCATGTGTTGCTCTGTGAAACATGTTCACACTGCTCTTTGACGTATGAAATTCTTGGTAATTGTTGAAAGTTTGAATTGGTGCTTGGTATTGTTGCAGTATTGAATTACTTCACAAAATCAGGTTAAAGCCGAACGAATATATTGTTAAATGATTAGTCACTTTTTTTCCCCCAAATAACAGAATGAACTGTGAACATTAAAATATAAAAACAGAAAAAAGTAAAGCAGTTTTTAACCTGATAAAAGTGCAAATAAGCACAATAGTAAAGAATCAAAAAATTTTTAACCAACATCTAAATATTGTTTGTTTAATTGCTAAAAAACAAAAATGTGGCATCTTTGAATCTTTGGTGTTAGTGATTAAATAGCCAAAACTAAAGTCTGAATGCAAGAAAAAAAAGTTAAAGTAACAGTTCACCCCAAAATAAACATTTTCTAAACATTTACTCGCCCTCAAACCAACAAAGATGTAGATGAGTTTGCTTCTTAATGGGGTCATCTGATGCAAAACTCACTTTACATGGTGTTTGATCATTAACGTGTGATGGCAGTGTAGTGGTAATGTTTTAAGAGTCTAATAATAGTAGTAATAATAATACTCATTTCTCAGATCAGGTTGTTCTGAGATTCTTGGCAGGGTGAGTTTTGTGACGTAGTTTTGCACAGGTTGCTCCCATGGCTGTTGACCGATACGGTAGTTTTATCACAGGCCCGTCCTGAATGAGCTCTCATCTGTCAAAACCAGACGCAGACAAGAATGTCCCGAAATGTTCGCACAAATCATTAGTGATCTAGATTCATGTACAGAAGAAGTGAATGAAGCTGGATCACTATTTATTTATTTATTTATTAATTTTTAATCTTTGCACAAGCTGTCCTAATAATGTGCTAGTTAGCGAGTTTCACAATAAATGCGGCTAAAGTTTGAGGTCTCAGAGAATGGCTTGTCACTTCTAGAAAGATAGGGGTGAACAAAGCTCATTAGCATTTAAAGGGACATCCACTGAAACAGGAACAGACTGTTTTTGACAAAATACAAAGGGTGTTGTCTTACCAACATGGGCTTATTGGAAATATGTGCCTCTGCGTACATTTCTTCAAAACTGATTCAGAACATGAATCACTGCCGTTTCCAGCTGAAATGAACACTTAGAGCAAGTAAAACCCCAACAATTTTATTCCTTTTCACAAAAAGTATGAGGTTAATTTTTTTTTTAATAGATTTCTTTTTTTTTTTTTCAAATATGAAATGTTTCTCCACTTGCAAATAGTTATTTTTGCTATAATCATAAATTCACTTAATTTTGATAAAAGTTATTAAGAAGTTATCTTCATATTCTAATGTTTGAGAGCAGAGCTAACTGAAATATGTGTTGTCATGCCTGTTATAATTTGACAATTCATTGGACCTCAAGACAGGAAATGAAGATAGACTGTTTTGGTGAATTAAGCTATTCCTGTAAGAGAGACTCTTACGAACTACAGTATACTTTACAGTGGTTTGTTTTTCTCTAAAATTGCAAGGGCAGGGTCCAATGTTTGCCATCTTATCTGTTATCGTGCTTTAATATTGTAGCAGGGCAGATAAACTAGAAAGCCAAGGTGATCTCTATTCGCTCAAAACAGAAACTCAAAGGCGCACAACACATCTTTTCTGCCAAGTGAACTTGCTTTATTCTAGTTTTACCAGTTGTATGCCCAGGTCCAAGGACTAGGTTAACCATGGTATGCAAACTCGTTTAGGGATTCAGTCATGCACCCTGCTTGATCTGACTGCCTTTTAAACTTTATAGATGACTAGTCGAGAGTAGGCTACGTGTTATATTTCTTCTCAATGGACAAGTACATGAACACATCTTCTGTGGACATTTGGCTTTCCCGCCTGCTTTAGTAAGTATTTTTGTTAACACCTTCAGTTTCTTACTGTTTATAATATCTACTGAGCTCCTAAGGTGTGACGCACGCTGCAGTGAGTCTCTCGTAGGCGTCCACCAATCTTGGATCTCTTTCATTGATTCGTGACTCATCAATCATTCCAGAAATGCTCTTAGAAACCAATGCATTCCAGCTCTCAGAAACCTTCAACAAACACATACAGTACTCTATTTTGCTTATGCATACTAGTAATCATTAGTCATACTGTATGTACTATATATATTATTATATGTGGCTATTTTTATGTTTGGTTTTAATTTGTAATATTGGCATTTAAGCAGATAGTTGTTATTCAGCTTTCTTGTTAGCACCTTTGTCCGAATTTGGTCCAATTATTAATTACATGATACGATACCAATGGTGTTGGTTTAGTGTTTAATTTAATTAAAGGGGCAGTTCACCCCAAAATGAACAATCTGTAATCATTTACTCACTCTCATGCTGTTCAAAATCCGTAAGACTCAGATTCCTCTTCATACACCAATGAAGATATTTTTAATAATGAAACGGTTTTCTAAAGAGACATGAACAATTTATATGATGAGCAGTTTTAATGTACTAGGCTTATATTTGATCAACACGCATGGAAAACATTAGATATGGCAAACCGAATATTAACTGTACTTCACACACCCTACAAGTACACACCTCAGGGCTTGTGCGTTATCTTTAATCAAGCTATGCTGCCACTGGCTACACATGTTTTCATTATTAATAAAGATCAAACACTTTGTTAGAAGCAGTTGAACAAATGAGGTCAGCTGCTTTGCTCGAGCTGAATTGTCATGATTTATAACCGGCGTGACAACACTGATAGTTCTGTTATCCTTGTTTTATTGTTCATGATGTGCCATGTTTGCTGATGTTCGGCTAGGTTAGGTGTGATATGGGGCGGGTGTTGTTTGGCATCATACCTTTGTATTGTGGTGCATCACCTCCGGCACACTCCTCCTATCAGATCTTTATTTCATTGAAATGGATAAACCTCTGCTGCCTGTTGCCTACATAAAGGTAGTTAATAGATACATGGAGGCGTTGTCATGAGGGTGGCAGAGTCATCTGTTAACAGTTGGTGGGCAGGAAGTCAGAATTGACACAGGAAATAGTCTGACATGACTGGTTTTGTTCACTGTATTGTATTTCCTCTTTTTAATAGTGGCGGTGGGGAAGGCTCTCTAGACAGGCTCCTCCCATCCGTCAACACTAGCCTGTCGCCGCGGAAACGCACCACTAGCCAATGCAAATCAGAGCCTCCGTTGTTGCGGACCAGTAAGAGGACCATCTACACCGCCGGACGCCCGCCATGGTACAATGAGCACGGGACCCAGTCCAAAGAAGCTTTTGTTATCGGTCAGTATATTAAAATGCTCAGGGGAGGAAAACTCTATGCTAACTCATACACCATCACAATCATCTTCCGCCTTCGTCACATGTCAACACTGGTCTATTTGTACCCACAGGGCTTTGTGGAGGCAGCGCTTCAGGCAAAACAACCGTTGCTCGAAAAATCATAGAGGCCTTGGATGTTCCTTGGGTGGTTCTTCTGTCAATGGATTCCTTCTACAAGGTAACAGGTGGTCTCGTTGTAAATCAATCATGCATTAAACGTCCCTTCAACAGATACCAGAAATCACACCCATTTCTAAGACAGCCCTGAGCAAAGAGGAGCAGCATGCTTTTTTTGGCCAATCAAAAACACTCTCTGGCTGTGATTTTATTTTTCATCTTCATGTTTGCTTGCATGGCTTTTGTGGACAGGGTTTTATAGAGAGCACTTACGGCGTAGAAGTAAGCAAAACAGCAGAAATTGCCGTAATGACTGACGGAAGCTTTAAGACATAATGAAATAAATGCACATTTGCAGCACTGGCCCCAAACGCAGTGATTTGATAGGGTCCGATGGCTGCATTCCTAAAATCGATTTAAAGTACTACATAAGCATGTTCCTTTCTTCATAAGCATTTGTTGTTTGAGAGTTGTTGCTGATTTGGTATTACAGTATGTCTATTACCTAGTAATAGTAGTATGTATAATGTGCTGGACATTATGTAATATGCATTACATAAAAATTAAGTATATGAAATGGTGTTAATAACCTGTAAGTTGGTAACCTTTTGCACAATTACCAAACTGTTATTGTTATTCCATAAATGATATCTGCTTTACTTCGTCTTTCAGAGTAAAAAGCTGTGATCTTTTCACCTGATGAGTGTTTTCAGTGGTAAATGATTTTCCATGTGAGCTCTTTCTCCTCGAGTACTGGACGTTTGAGTCTCTTATAAAGTGAATTACGCAAGACATCTCCTAAGTTAATATTGAAGAAAAAAAAATCAGCTGATTGCTGACTTAGTAAAATCTTAGTTTGAAATGAATGTGTGTTGGTTGTGTTGTTTGGATTGTAACTATGCAATTGTTGCCTTTTTAATTTCATAAGGTTATGGTGAATGTTTTTATTTAGGAGCAGTTTTATGTAGTTTCAACCCAATTTAAAAGCAAAAGCTAAATGCTTATTGTTATTGCTTTCAATAGCCAAAAGCCAGTTTGTCTGGATAAATACCAAATAAACATCTTGATTATTTATATTTTCTTTCTTGTTTGTTGCTTAACGAAAAAAAAACAATGGTATCGGAATCGGCCATGAAAAATCATGATCATGCTTCACTAGATTTTATTCTTTGAAAGGTTAAGCGAAATTTCAGTCAAGTGTGTCTGTGTGAAATTCTAGTTTAACCATCATCCAGATGTGAGGGTATAAAAGCTCTATGCAGAGATATGAATCATTTTATGCATCTGTTCTCATAAAGAGAGAGCCATTAGTGTGCTTTTAGTTATGTAATCCACTAAGTCCTTGAGGCAGCTTGTGAGTTTAGAGCACGGTGAGAAATATCAGATCCTCAGGTGTGCTGAGAAACTCCAGGGCCTTTACTGTGACCTGCAGTATATTACACAAGCCTTGTGTCTTTGTTTGAGCGAGCCGGAAGGTGAATGGAGTCTGGAACAGCACTGTCCGGGGGATCTAGACTAGTTAGGCATTTGTTTAAATACTTCTTCAGCTGTTGTATATCTGAAAAAAAATCATTACATTTACAGGATAAGCCAGAATGGCTCAGTTGAAGCAGTAAACGGCCTGTGAGTGTGTGTTTGTGTACATGTACCTGTGTGTAAATGTTCCTCCTAAATTTAGTTCAGCTGACCTTAGCCATGTGTCCAACGAGAGGATGGGGGGTAATAATACCATACACTGGCACTGTGTCTGCATGCAGGGTGGAGAAAACATTCAACTCGTAACCTAAAGACAGAAAATATATCCCTCCATGAAGATATTTTAAGACGTTCACTTGTCTGGAGAGCGTCACCTGAAAATGCAGCTCATATAGACAGTTCAGACTGGAATTAATTTACTTAATGTGGTTTAATTTTTTTAGGTTATTTTTAAATATTGTGTAAAAAAAAAAAAATCTTTAATTTGTGATTTTAAAAAAATATTATGTATATAAATATTAATATTATTATATAATATTAAGTATAAATATATACTTTTTTTAATTAATATTTTAATGTAGGTGTGTTAATGTTTGATCTTTCATGCTACTTATGATTTTATGCTGCATTATATTTGATCAAAATTATAATAAAAATTTTAATATTGTCAATAATTGGAATAAATAAATAAAAACTTTCTTTTTGGATATATTTTAAAAATACTATATAAAGAAATTTACTGCTTAATAAACATGACTTATTTCTATTAATACTAAAACAGTTGTGCTGCTTCATATTCTTGCTGATTTGTTTTTCTTCTCATCATTATATAATAGGAAGTTCAAAACAGCAGCCTTAAATCAAAATAGAAAACTTTATACATTATAAATGTCTTATTTTCACTTTTCATCTGTTTAATGCTTTTTTTTTTTTTTTTAAATCAGACACCAAACATTTGCAGAGTAGTTAAAGATTATGATCGGATTATGATCTGTAATAACAATAATTATTTTTCCCCCAGCACGGTGTACATGTGGTAAAATCACTGTAATGCACAATGCATAATTTGCAATGGCAGCTATCCAGAGGAACCTGGTGTTTTGTGTCTTGCTCAAGGACAGTTCATGGATCAGCCCTTGTCTGTTTTGAAGCTACAGCCTTTCAGTTAGCAGCATTGACTTCTGACCAGAAGGCCACGGCGCTGGCAGATATCTGAGCTGGAGTCAGAGGTGTAACCCTGCCATGACGTCTTTCCTGCAGGTGCTGACGGCCGAACAGCAGATGCTGGCTGCTAATAACGATTACAACTTTGACCATCCAGATGCCTTTGACTTCATCCTGCTGGTGAACACTCTCCGCAAACTCAAGCAGGGCAAGAGCGTGAAGATCCCAGTGTATGACTTCACCACACACGGACGACAGAAAGAATGGGTGAGTGGAAACGCACAGAGCGTGGAGAAACGATCGTCTGTATTTCAGTTAAATCTTTTGGGTTTGTTGTTCCTCATTTTTCTACTCAGGTTTGCTTAAAATGTCACATCTATGTAAATTATAAGTGTTGAGGAAACTGCTTGGAAGTTGGTTTATTTAAAAATGGCACCACTACAGTAAAGATACCTTTCTAAAAAGTGGCTGCATTTATAAGTCGACTTTGTTAAATTCCTCAACGTGGAGTTGATGGACAGAGCTATTAATTAATGAACATTAATGTAAATATGTAAACATTTAAATAAAAAATTTTCAATTTTTAAAATAATGAAATCTTAATAAAATAGTAAATAAATAAGAATAAATAATTTTAATAATTTAAAATGTACAATTAAACAAATTTTAAAAATGGTAAATTCATAAAATGTAATCAAATCATA
>JAUMHP010000080.1:3997262-4010640 GCA_032361065.1 Enteromius trimaculatus
GCTTGATTAGGGTTGGAGCTAAAATTTGCAGGACAGCGGACCTCCAGGACCAGGATTGAGAAGCCCTGCCATAGTGGATGTTCTCATGTGCGCTCATTCAATCCCACAATGCACCACAAAAACGAGTGCACAACCGATGTACAGTCAATGGGTAGAGAATCCCCATAATGCACTGTGAAGGTCGCACGCCAAATGAATACCATTATTTGTTCCCTTTGAAATCCTACATTTAATTATTTTATATTACTTTGGATTTGAGCATTTCTGTTTGGAATGACACTTCAATATGGCAACCGAATTGATTTTTGGAGGTAGATTCATCCTGTTTGGGGCCTTACATACTAAAAGATCAATAGTCATTCAGATCAGTGAATCATTCACTAGCTTAATGTTTCAGAACAGACTCAAGTGTGGTTTACTTATTCACACACATACAACCAACCAATCAAACGAACCAAGCCCTGACGTGAAGCTGCAGCAAAAGCTCTGGTGCGAAAGTGCCCTGTGTTGAACACTGCTTCATGTTGACAAGATTAGACTTGACCAAACTAGACGATGATGGACACGCAGACACCTAAGAGCCGTTGTGTTGTTTGATAGTCTGTCATGTATCTAGTCTACAGTACAAAACATCTCACTCTCACTTCCCTTTCCTCAGTCTATCCGCCCTCTTTTCCATTCACCTATTAATGTCTGCGAAGGTGTCATTGTTTTGCTGTCATTCCGTTGTGTTTTTTGTTTGTTTGGAGAGCGGGCGCTAGTGTAGAAGTCGGTTTTGGGTTTTTGTCAGCTGCCATTATCGTCACATTGCACCTTTAGATGGACACCTCGTCTCTGAGCTCCCCATAGAAAACCGGAGCGTCACTGAATAGAACAGACACACACCTGGTCTCCCTTCGCATCCACTGACAGACTGGCAGAAACAGAGCACTATTCAGCTCTCTGGCAAATTGATAGTGAAAGGTGGGGGGGACGGTGCTTTGAAATCCACCCGTGCTATTTTTATGACAGTTTGTGTTTATATATATTTTTCGCCCGCTTGTTTGACGTGAACGATTATTGCGCTTCACAGCAGGGGAGCCAGAGTAAAGACGTAATTAATTTCAGACTTCAGAAAGTTTTTAAGGATGCTATTTATGTTTCTCCTCCTGTTGTCACGGTTCAAACGCGTGTCAGCACTTGGACTCCATTCTCGTTTCCTGCGCTGACGTTTATGGGAGTGTTTTCTTTTAATTATGCATCTACGATCTGTGTGTACATGTGTTTGAGTGCTTTGAGGAGTTGAAATGTGTTTGTAGTGCCCTAAATAACAAAGTTTTAAGGCTGAAACAAGATACCTACCCTTGTGAAAAAGAAGTGTGCTTCATTGCACTGAATGTACATGTGTACATTCAAAGAGAAGAATAAGAGGATAACATTTTATATAGAAATTAGGAAACACAACAGTCCGTACAGATAAAATAATTATTAAAGTGTTCTATATTATATTTGTAAGTTTTCTGATAATAAAATGTAAAATTTGTCATTCAGTGTAACAATATTTATGCAAAAAGTCAAACAACATGCTTATTCTGACTTGTACACACTAAAATATATAAAAGTAAAAGGAAGCATATTCAATTTTATTGTTTTAAATTCTTACTGACAAATGAGCAAAACCTAGGACAGTGACAAATTATTATTTTTAACTAATTAGTATTTGGGGTGAAAGAAATTAATATTTATATATTAATATATATATGTAATGTCAAATTAAATTGCATTAATATAATATAAATTTATTTGCAATTAAATTGCAGTTAGGTGCCTGAAAACATTTTATTTAGTTTGCAAGCAAGTATATTATTTTAAAGAATATTAGTGTGTATTAGACCTAAAAACATGTTAAGGTGTACTTTTTCAAATAAAACATTTTTTTCCTAGCATAGAGTTTCTAGAGCTAGCAGGACTGTCATATTTGTTGAGAGGTTTTGAAAATAATATGTTGTCTGGTCACTTCCCTATGTTTATGTGTGTGCAAGGCCTTTGGCTCTTGTCCCTCATGTCCCTTATTCATGATATGAATGAATAAATACGTAAGAGGGCTAATGAAGTTTGAGCCCCATGCTGGATGGAGGGGGATGGTGTTTAAGAGGTGCAGGATAAAAGGGGGCGTAATCAGGCAGACTGTGTTGTGTCAGGCAGATTGGCAGACCGCCTTTGGCGTACATGGACAGGCAGACGGATAGAGCAAGGGAGAAAAGCAGCTTGATTCTGACACGGATTGCGGACACAGAGAGTGGCTAAAGAACATCAGTATTACACGCGTGCACAGGAGCCTAAGACAGGAGCCCTGTCACAGGTCAATGGGTTTAATCCACACACACACAAACCCTGCCTGACACACGTTCCGATCCGGCCAAAGCTGTGAAACGTGCACATGTGCAATACAAAATGGCCTGACTGTTCAGGCTGTTCAGATTAAGCGGGGAAAAAAATAAAGAGACAGCCTTTAAATAACAAAAACCGGACTGTAAAGTTGAGCCATTCAGATAGCAATGCATCTCTTAATAATATGCAAAATAAGCTAAAGTAACCACGCCTCCTGTGATTTGCATAAGCACGCAGGTGACACCTTCCACACAGATTGAGGACGCTGAGAGCGTGATGACATGCCCTCCATGGTGAATTGAAAGCGCCGTTCGCGCCACTAGGGGGCGCGTGCCACTCTCACGCACTGTGGACAAAGCGTGCAGCGGCCGCGCACTCACGCCTACACGCGCCTATACGCGCAGACGCTCCCTCATGCAAATTCAGATGTACCCACGGGAAAAAACAGCACATATGAACTGGACACACGGTTTAAACACAGCTCTGGCAGACAATAGGATTTTTTAAACGAGCTATTAGCTAAAACAACAAGAGAAAAATATAGAAAATTAGTAAAGACAATAATAGTTGCAATAATAACAGCTACAAAAATAACATTTCAGAATATTATAAAAAATATATTATGTGTTTTATATACTTAAATATGTATGTTTGTATGTGTGTTTGCATATTTTGCTAAGTCTTAAATCTATAATTTAATATTATATGAAATTATTATATAAGCATACCAGCAGACATTTTAAGCAAACTAGTGAACAAAAGAGTTGACCAAAAAAAGCTAAACTAATGATCAGTCAGTTTTATATTTAAATGTCATGCACATAAATTGACACCCTGATGATACATTTAAAATGTAATGTATAACATTATAAATGAATATGAATATATATTATATATAATATGAAATATAAATGTCATATTTATTATTATTATATATTTTATTATTATATAAAATAATTATGACTTCTATGTGTGTGTAATGCAAAAAAAAAAACAGTTATAGTTTTAGATTTACAAGTCATAGATAGATAGATAGTGAACTAAAGCCAAAAGAAAGTAAAATATATACTTATTTTAGGGGTTATGAATAAAACTGACAGGGATTTATTTATTTTGTATTTTGTTCTTTTAAATTTTTTTAATAAAATGATTTTGGCTCTTATTTTTGTGTGGCTGTATTGAAAAGATTTTCACCTGTCTTATTCACTTGTCTTATTACCTAAGCATTTTTCTATTAATAAGGTTGGCACATTGCCCTCAATATATTCATCATTGACCTGGAGGCTTCAAGGCTGTATGAGTTCTGCTGGAGCTGTCCAGGGTTTGATGGTGAATGCGAGCGTTTATGTTGCCTCATTTCCTGTATTTGACTCTCAGTCGAGAGAGAGAGAGAGCTAGAGCTAGACACACACACACACACACACACACACACAGAGGGGGAGGTTGGTTCCTGATACCGAGACACGGAAAAGCAGGGGAGGGAGAATTACAGAAAAAGACGAGCGTGGAGAGAGGGAGACAGCGAGCAGGGGAATTACACTGACCGACACACGCGCGTCTCCCAGCTGACTGCTGACATTGTTGACGTGCTCACTCTCCCAAACCTGTCACGAGCGAAATACTGGAGCTCCGAAGCATCGACATCGCTCTCCCCCAGAACTCATGGGTTAACAGGTATGCCTCTCTCACCTTTCCACTCTATCTCTAACAGCACTTCCTCCCTTCTGACCACCGCACAGGCGTCAGTCTCTGCGCTTTTACATTCATGCTTGACTTGTCATCTGGATGTATGGCAGAGACATGAGCTCGCGCCTCGACACAGGTACTCAGGTAAGTTCAAGTTGCGAGTTTCCGCGACGCCGGTACGTTTGCGTTATTTTCACGTCATTGAAGTAGACTGCGTGACAGCAACCTGTTTGACGTCTCCAGGTGAGAACATGCACATGACAGATGATGCACGCGCTGCGAACAGCTGTCAGATGTGCAGTCATTCATTCGGGATAGAGTTTTATTGGAGTGATGGGAGACTTTCTTTTTTGTCTTGTCAACCTTTTTGAACGCGCTGATTACGCTTTACTTCACATCTCTCCAGGAACTTAATAGCCTACGTTCTATATTATAACATTTCCTCTAAGTTTTAATCCTAAAATCGTGTCCTTTGGGGGTCAGTACATGTGGTGGTGGTATTTAAATGAAAAGCTCAGCTTTGGCAGGCAGAGGGCTTAACCCCACTCTCTCCTCCCCTCATTTAACCTCCAAAAGGGGAATTTCTCCAGCAGGAAATTTCTGCTGCGTCAACACCCTAAACCTACTACCAGAAAAGGGAAGGGGATTTTTTTATTTTTATTTTTGGACTCACTTTACTATTATTTTATGTCCTGTATAACTGAATCCATGCAGTCGGAGCCTAATACTTTCCTCAACTTGAGGAGAGCGGAGTATATTCGAGTGTTAGCTGAGGAAAGCGTTAGGTGATAGTAGCGTTGCTCTTTGGGTTATTGTCTCTTTTCCCCCGTCTGCCCCCTTAAAGCTGGTCAGTTCCGTCTTCCTCCATTTTCTCCTCGCTGACGGGTTGGTTTTAAGGGGAGCGACCCCACTTGTTTGACTCGCCGACGGCGGAACATCAGCAGGTTTCCAGATAAACGTCAACAAAGAAACGCGCGTCTCTGAATTGATACATTTGAATCGAACGTTAGGCGCAACAATGTATCATTCAGCGCGTTTGTCAAAAGAATGTGACACTCTGTATTGATTATTATGACGCTTGTTCGCGGCGTGTCAGCTCTTGTTTGCTACAGGTGCACCCGATTCTGATTGGATGGTTGGAAATATGTGTAACTGTTCACGCGAAAATGTCGAATTCAGACTGTTAAGATCAGTAGATGTTTCTTATCAGCGCATTTATGTGTGAAATTAACTGCGCTGGTTTAACTTATTTTACATATAACAACGTAAATAATTGGAATCGTCACGCTTTTTAAAATCGCATTCATGTATTAATGGCATTGTAACTGTCTGCAGTGCAAAAATGAGTCAGTTGAGCAGAAGAACTGGTTATGTAAGGAACTGTCCTCATGCCCATCTACACAGAATGAAGCCAGTGGAAACATGACAACTTCCTTTTGCCAATCACTTTTTAGGTTTTCTCTGACTCTCATAACCTGTTTTAATTGAATAATGAATTAATTAGCATGCCAATAGCATTATTTATACTATTGTACAGACTGTAATGTGTCTTGATGTTAGTGGTGTGTGTGTGTGTGTGTGTGTATGTGCCTGACGGTGCTGGCAGGTGTCTGTTGTAGCAGAACAGCTCGTCCAACCCATTTCTCTCATGGGATGGAAAACAGTAATTTTAAGGTAGCCTAAAATGATTTAATGACACCATGTGCTAGACTTGTTACTGACCAAACCTGGGCAATATTCTCATATGGTCTTTTTATCTGTAATATACTCTGATAGTTAGGCACTAAAATATGGCCTTTCCTTTGCTTTCTTCCTTTACTTGACTATAAAGTGCATAGATTAGATACAGGATTATATTGAAGCACTATATAACTCTTATTCTTGCAAGTCAAAGTATAGTGATTGTGTTCCTGCAGATTGTCTGTGAAAGCATGGTGCTAACAGCTCCAGGGGTTTGATACCCATTGAGCACACAACCTTAAAAAATATAGCTTTATAAATATACTTTTTAAGGCATGATAAAAGCATCTGCCAAATGTACAAATTGTTCTTTGAAATGCACACACACACACTTTATTTGTGTATTTTTTTTTATATTGAATGCTCTTAGCCTAGAGGGCAGTGTTGGTGTTGCATGTCAGGGTCGTGTCCAGGTGTTTTTGTTTAAAGGAGAATCCGTGTGTGTATAAGTGGGAGAACATTTTAGGCAGGAGGGGGCTCTGGTCCACTATGCATATTGACTTCCTCACAGGTGTGGTTGTATTGTGTCAACAGAAAGCAGGGGAGGGGAACTGGTTCCTACTGCATGGGGTAAAGGGAAGAGAGGGAATGAAATAAGAGTAAAGAACAGCATTGTGTAGAAACTGCTTTAATGAAGCCGAAATATCATACCTGTCCTCTCTCAGCACTTAATAAGCCGTTAAAAGAATATTAAATGCAAGTTAAACTCAATTGTTTGCTTGTTGTCGATTTACCACTTAGAATAATTTAACAAAGCCATCTATTAATTAATAGAGACTTATTTTTGTATGGTTCTCTTACTATGCTTTGACCTCAAAACTATTTTACAATAGTTTATGATTTGGAAAATAAGAATTATGTTATTTGCGTCTCTTAAGCTCTATATGTTTGACTTTTTAGATACTCTGTAGCACACCTGGTACAGCATTACATTGAGTAACAAGAAAAAAGTGAACTGATTAAAAGGCCTCAAAGACTCAGAAGCAAGCTAAAATAGTGTTTCGCTTTAGTTTGCACTATTTAAGTGTGGATGGCATGTTTGATTCAAGTATGTTAAATTGCTTTTAATCTGTATTGTATAAAGTGTTATATAAAAAGGTAAACTGATATTAAATGTATATCTAACTGGAGATTTAATTTCCAATCTTCTGCGATACATACAACGACAACAAAAAAACATTCTCGTATTTATGTTGCCAGATTCACTCACTGGGCATTTCACTTTGAAGGTGTCATAAAACATTTAATATAATTTTAATGAAATATTACCACAGGCATATTTTTACTGTGAGTCTGATCAGACTAATTACGGAGTACATGCTTAAAACAAACAAACAAACAAACAAAACAAATAAGTATGCAAATAAATGCCCCATAGACTTCCACTAGGTTGAAAGTTTCCATTAAATGTGAAAGCATAGAAGTTTCCAAAAGAAGTAAACTTGTATTTAGCCCTCAAAATTCTTTAAAATGCTTAATTATGCATGTCAGCACTTAAAGCTCAAGTTCCGTTCAGCTAAACGAATATACGAAGTTGTGCTTATTTAATGTTTTCCCACTTTATATGCGTGATCCATCATGTTGGAGTCTGTTTTAATTGTTTGTGCTGCTATAATGTTTAAGCATACATGTTTAACATGTCTGTGGATGTGCGAGTGTATCTTGAGGGAGGTTCAGGCAGTTAGTTGAACAAGAAAGTGCAGTGTGCTGTTTATTCAGGGTGGTTGCGGTTGTTAATCTGAACATTTGCACAGAAAGGCAAGATATGGGGGTGGGAGGTGGCTGATGGTGCAGAGGGATCGAGAAACGGATAAAGAGGGGGTAGTTCTTCTGGCCGTGTGTGTGTGTGTGTGTGTTCACGGTGAACGGGTGCTGATGTGGGGGGTGGGGGGGGCAGGGTATGGGGGTGCAAGCTGACACGACACACAGCTGAGTGTGTATGTATGTGTGTGTGGGTGGAGTGTGTGGAAGATGGCTGCTCTCCCCGGGCTGTGGGCTGTGTTGTGTGGGTAACAGGTTAGAAAGCATGAACCTGCTACAGCACTGGGGACCTGCTTCTCCCCCTCACTGTGAAGACCACACAAAGCCCGATATTCTATTTATCAGCTTGGAAACACGCTGTACATTAAACATCTGTACAGTACGTGTCTCACATGATGCCTCGCATCAATATTTAAAGCTAAACGCAGCCACGACTGTTCCACACACAATTGTTGCGTTTAAATTTTTTATTCAATTTTTACACCCTCACACCAGATGTGCAATCAAACTCGTCCCTTACCAAAAGACTAGGAGTTCTTTTGTGCGAGCGGGGATGCATACAGGTGCGCTTCACTCCCTAGAGCTGTTTGGGGGCCTGTGCGTGCGAGTGTGTGTGTGTGTGTGTGTGGAGTGACAGCTGTGCTCATCAGCCACTTAGATGTGTTCATCCCCCTAGATTAGGCGCTCGGTGTGTGGGTTAAACCGGAGCCGACCTCCCTGGAACCGCCCCACAAAGACCTGTGTCCTCAGGTGCCTTGTGAATATTTTAGTGGGGGCTCTCAGGCTGTGTGGAAAGCCCTGGGGGAGAAACCGAATAAAAAAAAAAAAGCCCCTGGAAATGAGATAGCATACCCTGGGCAAGCGCTTAGCAGTGGGCTTTACACTCCTAGGCTGAAAAAGAGGATGTGGTTGTGAGGTTTTTGTTTCTGTTTTTTCCTCTTCTTTTTCTCCTTGCGCTCTCTCGGATTGTCCATTTTATTTCATTGGTAATTCTTTCCCTTTTTCTCTGTCTGCTGGTGACATTCAGTCCAGGTTGGTGGTTCGGGAAATTGTCACGTATTCCTGCTTTGGGGTTTGAAAAGTAACAAACACACGCGCGCACACACAAACTCGGTTACAACACCTCCGCCTCTGTCACACTTGCCCATTTCTGGCTTACTTTCTGACCACACGTGGTCTTAAATACAGGATGTTTACACATGGGGAGGTATGCTAACCCTCACCAGTTAAAACCATACTTGTCTTCATCCTCTTCAGCCCCTTTAACGTGGTGATTATGGGTTTAGAGTAAGTAGACTTTATCTAATGTACATCTCTGCTCAGCTTTGAATGTGAGTGTTAAATGAAGTGTTATATTGTAAATATGGGAAGCATTTGTGACGGTTGCTAACTTTTCTACAGCAGTAGTGTCACACATTTGTGTGTGATGTAAGAGATTTAAATCGAATGAGTCAGAGAGACACAAACTTCTGTTCAAACTGTCTCTCAGATCGCATTGTATCTGTACTTTATTTCAGAGTGATCTGAATTATCACAAGTACAATTAGGGTTGCCAGATCTACATTGACCAATCTAGCTTATAAATAACCTAAATTACTAAGATAGTCCAAAAACTAGTCCAAATTATAAATTGTAGTTTTCAGCAGTTTGAAAAAAAATATTCGCAATTTTAAGAACTTCTGAGTTCTGATGCATTTATTTATTTTTTACTGGTACTTGTCAAGTATTCCTGTACACATGCTCTCTAACAGTCATCTAGCACAGTTTTATCAGTATAGGAATATAAATTAGTAGATTAAAATACTTCAGTACAAGCTTTTGAGTCAGATGTAATTTATGCAATGTCAAACCATTAACCTACAAAAAAAAAACCCTACCCACAGCAACAGAAAAAAATAGTCTAAACGCATAGGAAAACTGTGGACCTGGCAACCCTGATTATGAAGTTACGTTTACAAGCTTACACGTTGACATTAGCTGCATAATGGTGCAGCACGATATTCATTCAAACCAACAGAATATGCATTCTTTACATGCATTCACGCTCAGGGTATATGACATGGTTAAAGTAAAAATTTCAGACTTAACACTTGTAAGCTGTTTAGTAGCTGATTTGCACTGATATGTAATATTTTCGTTTACAACTGATTTGTTAGGTTGTTTTATTTGCAGTGCACTCCAAGTACACACAGTTGCAGTAGTTTGTGGTGAATGCTAATTTGAGTATCACAATAGTTATAAATGATTGAGTCAGTATATGAATATGTCTCCTACCTAGCAACACCCTGGCAACATAATTTTTACACATTGAAACAGCTTGAAATCTCAGTTTTTGAAATTGTCTTGAGGATCATTTGAGGAGACATATGTGAGATTACTGGGGTCTTTTCTCTGGAGAAACGCCTGAGGAGCAACCGAAGTGTGTAATTTCTGTGCCAACCAGAGCTGCAAAATAATTTATTTAAATTATTTTCATACCCACTAATGTTTCATTGTTTGGACAAACAGATAGCCCCGCCCTAAATTCACGTAATTGGTTGAGTCAATGCTGCTGTGTCAGTCTGCATCGATATGTTCAAACAAACAGCAGTGTTTTCAAAGCACCACAGAGACGTAATGTTATACTTTTCAAGGAAATCAACCTAAAAATGCCTGACTTACAGCCGTCTCTGCATGCTAAGCTTGGATTTTAACAAATCTTGTTAAAAAGCTTCATGCGCTCTTCAATGAAAACTGTTTCTGTCAAGGAGGAACAATTGAGATACGACAAAAATAACAGCTTTATTTTAGCACTCAGTTTTGCACAGGAAGACTTATTACCATTTCAAACCTTCTCAGGTGAATCGGTGGACAGTCGGCTGTCCACTTTCCATAGCACTTTTGTCTGTCTCTTAAAAGCTCTGTTTATTTTTCAGAAGATGGTTTAGTCTGTCTCTATACTTTTCATCCCATCTTGTCTGCCAAGAGCTAACCATTAAGGGAGGGTGGAGACACTCCCAGAGCTAACACATTTACCCCACAATACCACAGAACGCTTTTCCTCCTCGCTGTGAATTTCAGAAAGCCATTGCAATCATTGTTGGGGCGAAGGTTTCGTTTCTTCAAAACCGTCTAGATCTGTGTCTAAATGTGAGCTTTGAAAATTTCCAAACCAAAAGTCCAAGTTGGTTTAAAGGGGTCATATGATGCGATTTCCAGTTTTCCTTTCTCTTTGGAGTTTTACAAGCTGTTAGTGCACAGATCCCTTAAGTTTCAAAATCAGATATTCTTTAAAAAGTTGTATTCATCCTTCTAAAACGGGTCCTCACTTCTCTACATCACAGAATGGGTTTATTTTCATCACACCATGCAAAAGTTTACTCAAAGAAAGAAGGTGGAGCTGTTATTCTCGGTGTAGTGTTGCTGCGGGCGCCATGTTCTGGAGACGCTGTGTGTCGTTGGGAAAGTGAAACGTCTTTGTTTGTGCTCTCAAATAAGGACACAACTACATATCCGAGGTTAAGTAGTATTTACAACCCTGTTCCAGAACAGCTCAACCTAAATATTAGAGTGTGTTCAACGCATTTATGGAAAAATGATTCCTAAAACCTGACACAGTGTGTACAGAGGCTATGAAGTAGAGCAATTCTACCTCTGCAAGGACAGTCTGGCGCTTCTGACTCACAACCTGTAAATAAATTGATTTCTTATTAAAAGAACCTTTTATTACATATGCAGGCATGGTGTTATGTTTATGAGGTGCGATGTAATGCAATATGTAAAAAGACAGTTCTAAGTCATGATAATCTGTAATTATGTCTCCACTGGATGCAACAAATGGCTCATTTGTAATGGCTTTTATAGTTTTTGTGTCATAGCAGGAAGCGGCATCACGTTATGGTAAGCGCCATAACATTTCCATCAAATGCTTGCGGTATTCGGCCAATCACAGTGCACTGGATAGCTAGCCAATGAGAGCACACCTTGCTTTTTTAGAATAATGAGCTTTGTACAAATCGACCCGTTTCAGAAGGTGGGCTTAGAGGAGAAACAAAAATGTACAGTATGTTGATTTTTTTTTTTTTTTACCTTAAACTGCGTGAACACATTGCATTACATCAAATAAACCAAAATAATGTTCTTTTTAGCAACATCAATACGACCCCTTTAAGTTTGTGGTGCACATGACTCCCAAATCTATCAGATCCGTACTGCCTCATTGCTTAGTAGGCAGTAGATATGTCATGGACATTGGAAGGCCTCTGTTTTTCCAAATGTATTGTGTGATGTGCCGATCTGCATTAGTCCATTATCAAGGGTCGGTGTAATCCTGAGAGGAGTTCATCGCCAAGTGCTAAAGTGCTGTTAACAGGGCCTGTTTAACATTCAGCACTTCCCCCTCAACATACAATTATTCCTCTGCTCTTGCTATTAGCATGTAGCGTTTGTCTGCGTGCTTTTAATTGAACTGATTTAACGTATGCCAGATCAACTAGTTTTCGTTAATTAGTTCTGTCTTAAAAGTGCCATCGAAACATGAAATATTCATCACGGTGAAGAGGTACATTTGTGGCAGACGGATAAGTGTCTCGTATGGGAAACTCTCAAACGTGATGGGAGCGATTGCACGGGCAGAAACCGGGGACTGCCGCTTTCGTTGTAATTTTCCTCTGTCTTGTCAGTTGTCAAAGTGCCTCAATAACAACTTGGATTTGCACGCTGTGACAATACGCAGAAATTGCAGGCTGAATAATGCACAGCAAAACCCGTCTTGTCACTTTGATGGACGATGTCAGTCAGTTACGGACTGTGTCCTTCATGCTTGACTCCGTGATCGCCAGATCCGCTTTCCTGCCTCCCCAATCCAGTGTGTCCCTGATTGTTAGTCCTGGAGAAGGGGTGTTGGAAGTGGTACAGCTGTGCCCTCCGTGGCCCCATTCCTCTTTTCTACCTAGATTAAATAAAAGCCCTGATCTCACTCTGGCTCCAGCTTCCACGCGCTGCTCTCGGAGACTGAACACCCCCACCGCCAGGTGAGCGTGCAGCACTGCCAAGCTACATGGGAAAGTTTGTGCAGCAATTATGTGACGCAGGAGTGGGTTAGCTGTGGCACACTTTTCTGTTTATTTTATTTAGTTTTATTTTATGAATTGGTATGAAAATGGTTTGTTTGTATATTTATTTATGTACTTGATTATCTACTTATTTGGGGTTAAAAGGTATTGCAGTTTTTTTATGTTCCTTTTTGTTTTTGTTAAACGACATGAGAAAGTTTAGGGTTAATTAAAATATTACAACTTTTTTTCAATATTTTTCTCTAGTTTCATCTGACCCTAAAATAAAATCAGTTTACGTTAGATTAAAAACTATGCATGACAGAATTTTTAAGTTTATTTTCTAGTTTTAATTACAAGTCTAATAATATTATGTGAACTTTTTTTATTATTATTGAGAATTTAGTATTGAGCTCTATTCTATTCTGTTCTGTTCTAGTCTGAATTTACCAGAGCCTGTATCAGCCTCTGGCAGCCCCCACCGACTTTCTGGATATTTAAATGTTTGTATAATGAAGTGAGAAGGTTTAGGGTGACTTAAGGTACTGCCCTAATCTATATTTTTTAATCTTGTTTTTCAGTAAACACATCTGAACATACCCCTAAACATTCAGTTCGAATAACATCTACAAGCTTTATTGTTTGGAATTTTCTAGTGAGCTTTATTATCTCTATTTTATTATTTTTTCTACTTTTTTTTTTTTTTTTTTTTAAGATCTCCTAGCACCCTCTGCCAGCAAAAAATATAGGGTTTTTTATTTATATTTATTTATTTATAAAAGCACAAC
>JAUMHP010000080.1:4019444-4056700 GCA_032361065.1 Enteromius trimaculatus
ATTAAGATTCTAAATTTTAAATTTACATAGTTAATTTAAAATAAAAATAGTATTTTTATATAATTTAAATTAAATTTTATCATTTTATATTTATTTTAATTAAAAATAACCGAAAATCTTATTGTCGTATAATTACGAAAATGAATAAAATATTTTAACATATATGAACACTTTATGTTAAGCTTTACCTGTACTAATATCTCATTAATGAAATTATAAATAGCATTAATCATCTAGTATTTGTTGATGCCGCGTAACAAAGCCAAATCACCCTTTTTTTCCTCCTCATTTGCTGGAGTCTATTTATATTGCTACCCTAATAGATAAAAATAGTGAGACTAAATGCATCCACCTTTTATCCTCAGCTCATTTATCTCTGTACTTGTCGTAACACTTGCATTCTTTGTGAATTTCTTCTAGATGTTTAAAAAAAGAAATAAAAAATACCCCAGCGTTAGTGCCCGTAACCATATTTAGCTGTGCTTAATTCTCATTTGCTGTTTATTCTGTTTTATTTGGCTAATCTTTTAATACCAACACTCCTCGTTTAACGAGTCATTTACTTTATTTTTTTTTGTCTCGGTCAGACCACATTTAAACAGCTGTTGGTTCAGTCAATTAATGATTTTACCACCAGCTGGAAAGCCAATTTGAGGGTATGCTTGTAGCCTTTCCCTAATTAAATTTAGCTGTTTTATGACTTAAAATGCTGCGGCTGAGCTTCGTGAAGCCATCATAAAACTTTCATGAACTTTGAAAAAGAAAGAGTTTCAAACTTGCCTTTCTATTTAATGTTTTTGTGTGTTGGCTGCAGTGGGAGCATACATTTCTGCTTTTTTTTTTCAAAGGCCTGCACCCTTTTTGTTCCACTTTGCCTGTTGCCAGCTCTGTGAAATTGGGGATTAACCCCTTGGATAATGGCCCTGATGTCCAGTTGAGTGGTTTAAAATGACTGGCTGCCTGAGAAACACACTGACGCATGCATGACTTACACCCTCTGAGCGCTCGCTGTCTTCCTCCCACCCTTCCTATTTCCACCACCTCCTCGTATGTCACGACTGTCCTTCCCACCATCATGCACAGAAATGCAAAGAAAAAGCAAGAAAGATGGCCTTGTTTCCCCCGTCCCCTCTAAGAATATCAGAACCACCTCTACGAAAATAAGGAAGAGCATACAGAGACGTGTATGCAAGTGTGTGTGTGTGTGTGTGTTTAGTTGGCCGGAGGAACCCAGTCACTCCAAATCTGAGTGTTTGCGGGTGACAGGAACTGTAAGCGATGGTGGCACTCTTTAACACTCTATCCTCAGAGACTTAGGCTGCTCTGGCCTCCATTCTTTGCACATTTCTTTCCTCCAATCCCATTACAGGCCTAAGCCTAACCTTAACCTTACTACTAGCACTACTTACACTTTCTAAGCTGGGACGCGGTTAGGCTTTACCTGTGAGCTCCGTGTGTGCGATGGTAGATAATATCATGATGTTGTTGCTGCTGGTGCGGAAACATTGATGGATAGTGGTTATCAAACCTTATTAAAGCAATTGCTTCCAATCATGTATAATCATCTGAACAACACCGTTAGATGGAGATTTACAGGGATATTTTGCTCACAATTTCACTGTAATTGAATGCAGTCCGAGAGCTTCATTTAAAGCCATCATCAGCCTACTTTTAGAACGGAGGAAATCCTTTTTTTTTTTTTTTTTAAAGTCAACATCAGAGTTGACACTATTAAGTTTCTGGTCATGTTATGAATAACAAGTCGATGCACAGTATTTCATCATTCACAGACAATTTTTCCTGTCCTATCAATATCAGAAGTATAACATCAAGATACGCTCTACACTTTGAAAAGCGTGCATTAAAAACAAACTCTTTAATTTGTTAGTTATGCGATTTTGTCTCCAACAACAAGTTAAGGCATGCAGTGGCCAAGAACACTTTAATTTTCTTATAATATACATTTATTTTTTTCTTATTTGTTCAACGATGCGTACAGTGATTTAATTTTGTTCAAAGCCCTCCAGTGATTGGTCGATTTCTTTTAAAGCAGTGTTTGTGAGCTTTAACTCCATAAGCAGCACCTAGTGACAAAGAATGAATTTGCATTTTCATTCAGACAAACGCAAAAAAGACCAAGTAGGCGGACAATATGTTAATATCATGACGTCAACATTAAATGGCTTAAAAACAACTCAATTGAATGATTTAGAGTCAACTCGTTCTTTTAAGAGACAATAACTTTATACACCGTGCACTTTCAGATTTAAAACTTTGCAGGATGTTTTTATTCACTTGAATCTCCACTGCATGAAAGATCAATTTCAAAAATCTATAATAGGGACACTTTAATGACCGTTTTACATATCTCAAAATATTGTTCTTGTGTGAAGCCTTTCGCAAAATGAAATATTTGCACCTGCACTAGCGCACTCTATGGTTCGCTAAGGTTATGTGAACCTGCTGTCTGTTATGCTTTTCTCATTTGACACTCTTCCTTTTTGTCTAACAAGCTTCAGATGCTTCTAGTTCCACTGAAGCAGAAAATCTGATTAGTCCGACCGCATTCTGTCTCATTTAGTGTTTAGCTGTGTTACTCGTCTGTCAATTGTTCTGTTTATGTTTATTGTTGCTTTGCACTTGATTGCCCAGATTGTCATGTAACTCGGTCGGCCAACGAAGAGATATTAATATTCATTGTTGGTTGTACAGATGAAGTAGTTCTGAAGAGTCACATGAAAAGAACCGACTAATTTGGGAAGCCTGGGGTGCAAAGTGCTGTTATTTACTGAGGCGTTACTACTCATTGTCAGAGAAAAATAAATTGGTTTTAGGGGTTAAAAGGGGTGACAAGATTCTCTGATGTTAAAGGGATAGTCCACACAAGAATTCTGTCAACTTTAGACTCTAAGGAAAAAAAGGTACAAAAGCCACTAGGGAGGTATCCTTTTTTAAAAGGTGCTAAATTGCACTGTTTAAGTGCTAAGATGTTACCATTTAGGTGCTAATATGTACCTTCAAGGTAGTAATATGCATCCTTTACAAGGTGCAAGGATATGCAATTTGAAAAGGTTCTGCCCCATGATAGTGTTTGGACCTTTTTTTTCTGAGAGGGTATGTGTTCCAAAGAATTTTCATTCTTAAGTGGAACACAAGGGGAAAGATTAATAGAAAGCAAAAAAGTATCCGAAATTGCCAAACTGAAGCCAAGTGCGGTAAAAGTGCATCACATTTTAGGTGAGCTGTCCCTTTAAATCGCCAACATTGTTCAGTTTTTGTTCTTTATTAGAATGAGTTGAACGACTGCATTATAAGCGATCAAATCAAAAAGCCTCAAGCGAAGCAGTTGGAGGCTAACTTAAAACTATTAAAAAGGGAGAAAAAAAAGTCACTTGTCACTGTCATTCTCTTCTTCTTTCAGTCTTCCAAGTAAGGTGTATTTGCACAAGTGGACATGGGAGAGGCAGAGGATTGATTTGATCTTACAAGCCATCAGGTTGAGAGGAACTTTCCTAAACATGACCTGAAGTGTGCCGGCCCCGCAGCAAACGCTGCTGTCACTACAGTGAATGGGAGCTGTCACGCTGCGGTGGGGCTGATGCGAACTGACAGCCTGGACGCTCACAAAACAAATCATGGCCCCATTTGGTAACACTCCACGTCCCTGCGATTTAGCCCCAGCTAGGACGGCTTCTGTGCTGCTCATAGAGGATGCTAGTGGGGAAGTCTAGCCTGTTGGGGATATCTGTATGTGTGTGAAAATGTAGGTGCATGTTCATGTAAGAAGTTGCGTTTCAGTGAGTGTCAGTGAAATCATGGTTAGTGAGAGTTCATCTACCCATGAATTGGTCTATGGGAAAGACTAGATCATTTTTTTATGATAAAATCAAAGAAAAAGCAAAAAAAATAAATGACATTTTTCGTAAATAATTTTTTAAAGACTATTAGTTCACAAAAAAATGAAAATTTGCTGAACATTTACTGACCCTCAGGCCTTCAGAGATGTAAATGATTTCTTATTTATTGAAACGGATTTGGAGAAATGTAATATTACATTACTTGCTCGCTAGTCCAAACAGCTGATAAAAACATCACAATAATCCACACCACTCCAGTCCAGTCCAAACATCTTTTCATAAAGTGAAAAGTTGAATATTGGGAGAAACAAATCCATCATATTGACGGCACCCATTCACCTACATTGTTATGTCAGTAAGTGGCAACAAGTCTGTATGAGTGAATCATTTGCTTAAAACAGTTAAAACCACTGATTCATTCAGGAACAAAACAAGTGGCTGCCTTCATATATGAGTCGTTGAATCATTTATTCAGCTGATTGAAGTAACAGCAACATAATATTGTCTAAAATGTAAGTTGCTCACAATTACATTTTTCTGTATTGAATTGTTGTATAAATGAATTTTACTACGTGCTTGCATATGACATTTTTAATTAGTAACAGTGACTTATAACCATGAGATCGATTGTAAAATAATAATAATAACAATAGGTTATTCCCAAACCTTCTAACCCCTTAAAGGCTCAGGAATCTTCCACATTTTTTACAATACTTTGTCGGGTAATCTTTCAAATTTTGTAAAATATATTGTGTTAAGTAGTAAAAAATAGTTAAACGGAGCTCTTATGATAGCCAACAGTAGCCTGGGCCCACCCATACTTCCTAAATTTTATTTCGCAAGCAGTTTCGCAAGTTAGTCTGGCAAAGCTGCCGTTTTAGAGCATTTCCATTCCCAAAAAAGTGGGAACCAATGAGAAATGAGCACACCCCCCGGCACGACTGAAGCGGGTGTAACGCGATGACGCAGCAGTTCTGCGACCGTACCAGCTTTTAAACATGGCGCGAGCAGCAACAGTCGTTGGATTTTCATGACAGGCAGAAATCACTTGATGGCTTTTTCTACTGCTTTAATGAAGCTAGCTACAATTGGTTGCGTTGTCTTCAGGTTCCCTCGCTACGCATACGTCATCAGAATGAGTGGTCTGATTGGTTGTAGATTCGTCCAGTAGTATACGGAGGCATCTGATGGACGCAGATTAAGCCCGCCTCCAAGAAGGCGGGTAGTAAGGTATCTTGGCCAGACTAAGCTCCTATGAGCTTTAAAGTTGCGGAAGCCAGGCTAAGTCAACAGCATAATTACACATAATTGTCCCAAATATTTAATAAACAAAAAACACAATTGCGCTTGGGCCTCGCAATCAGGAACTAGATGCTTCATGTTAAGGTTTTCAATTTTGTGTGCAAATAACTTTAAAAATATTTAAGTAGTGTGACTATTGACAGTCCCTGACATTGCTGGTAACCTCTTATGCATTTCGAAAATCCTAAGATTGATATTAAATCAAGTGAAGAATTGTATTTTCATGGAGCGCAGCATCACAATTCTCACTCATCATGAAAAACCTGACTTCATAAAAGACATCTACCAGCACAAAACCTGACAGAAGAAATTGACCATGGCTTTGAGTTGTTATTACCGAGGTCTTCTATCTCCGTAAAAAGTCATTTAAGCACTAAATGTCACTAAAATGCCATTCTGAAGCAGGTGACATGCATTGGCCAGCTCTGATGGCTTGAGGCTGATTGTCTGCTGGGCTACAGCCATCACCTTTCCTCGCTAAAAATGAATTATCTGTTTGGCAGCTCCATTTTCCACTTTATTATTCAACTAACTCACAAAATGGTAATTAAATGAAACAATTTAGTAACAAAAAAGAGAAACGTGAGAAGAGGAGAGGCGATGATTGTGTTAAAGTGCTTTACACACTCACTGGGTGATTTTATTTGGCAGCTAATAAAGTGAACAGAGAAAAACATCATGATTAAAGGGTTGAACAGTGAACACCTGAGCATCTCTGCTATAATCATTAAGATAGAGAGATGGGGGAGGAGAGCTAGACGAGGCAAGGCATTGTTCTTGAATGTGCACAGAGGAAAGAGAGAGAAACTATAAACACAAGACACACTCAGCTGGGAAAAGAGGGAAAGCACGGGGTAAATCTCACGAAGACGGTCAAATATTGACACCCCATCACAATAAAAAGAAGCTGTGAATGCATCATGACATTATTTTCATGACAGTTAAACATGTTAACTAATAGCCTTCAGTAATGCAATAAAGGAATCCCATTCTCATTATTACAGTGCAATAAAAACATTTAAATAAAGTATATTTGTGTATATTCATGGTAGTATTTGTTGCTTTAAGATGATATTAATCAGTGTGTGCAAACAGGATGATTTACATTTACTGTATTAACCTAAGTCTCCTGTTCAGTCATTGACTCTGTTTGGATTTGCTTAATAACATTATCGTTATATTTCTACAGTATATAGTTTGTAAACTGTGCATGTATGTGAATTGCCTATATTAATAGAATGCCAGGAATGCAAAAGTGTGCAGCAAACAAAAAAGCACAATGCATACAATACTGTATCCCAGTTTCTAATATGATAAATTGACTGGCAGTTATTTACAAGCCTAATAAAAAAGATTTTTCTTTGTTATGTTGAAGAAAATAATTTTGACAATTTAAACAAGTACACAACTCAAATATCAGTGTGTCTGATTTTTTTATTTTTATTTTTTATTATTATTATTATTCAATGAAGTGCCTTAAAAATTAAATCTTCATATTTTGAGACTGAGAAATTCTATTGTTACCTTATGTATTTTTGCTTTAAGTTAAAATTATTTTCTCTGGTAATCAACATTATGCTGAAAATAATGTTAACTTCTGCAGCATATTTTAAGTTGCAGGAATGGAGCCTTATTGATAGTAATAGCTGGATGCCACTCACATGCAACTTAATGTGGTCATTCTTATGGCATAATGTTTATTGTTAAATAATGCCAACTGTTTGACAGTAGTCTACTATTAGTGCAATCTAGTATTTCATTCTAGGCATTGCTGTTCTGTCTTTATGCAGAATCTGTTTCTTGCATCTACTTCAACTGTAATAACCAGGGTTTGTGTTTTCTATGTTGTCCTCTAGACTCTGTTCAGGAGAAGCAGCCACCCGTTAGTCCAATGAATAACCGGAAGGAAGACATGGAGATCACGTCGCACTACCGGCAGCTCCTGCGGGAGCTGAACGAGCAGCGGCAGCACGGCATCCTGTGCGACGTGTGTGTGATCGTGGAGGGCAAGATCTTCAAAGCGCACAAGAACGTGTTGCTGGGCAGCAGCCGCTACTTCAAGACACTTTACTGCCAGGTGAAGAAGGGCTCAGAGCAGCAGGCCACCATCACGCACCTGGACATCGTCACAGCTCAAGGCTTCAAGACCATCCTCGACTTCATGTACTCCGCCCACTTGGCACTCACAAGCAAGAATGTGATCGAGGTGATGTCGGCCGCCAGCTACCTACAGATGACAGACATAGTGCAAGCGTGTCATGGCTTCATCAAGGCGGCACTAGACATTAGCATTCGCTCTGAGCTCGCTGACGAACTTGCGGATATTGAGATGGGCAACGTGGTGAGCTCTATGGGAGGCGGGGCTGGGCCCGGTGTGGGTGGAGCTTCGGAAGCACTGGCATCTATGATCTCGGCCCGCAGTTCCTCGCCGTGGTTGGCCAGACGCACCAGCCCGGCAAACTCATCTGGAGACTCAGCCATCGCTAGCTGCCACGAAGGCGGTAGCAACTACGGCAAGGAAGACCAGGAACCCAAAAGCCATGAGAGCCAGGAGGATGCTTGTTTGCAGCCTTTGTGGCCTGCTGATTACCGTTCTGTCCAGGTCAAAGAGGAGCAGGTCTCCCCATCCAATTTGCAAGATGGGGCTAGCCGAGGGGCACAAGGCACACCAGGAGAGCAAGGTGGACGAGGAGAGGGGGGCTGGCAACCCCCTGGCTCGGGTCGAAGGAAGAACCGTAAGAACAAGGACACGGTCAGGCACATAACCCAACAGAACGAAGGAGACAGTCGGACGGCGTCGCCACTGCCATCCATGCTCTCCAATCCTGGCTGGAGCTACGGCAACCAGGACATTCAAGGTAGGATTACTGTGTACTGTTTGCTTTATTGCTTCCTTTCTTACAATCATGATATCACATTGTGAAAACATTAGCGAGCCGATTGTTGACCTTTCATAAAGGGATGTTTGTTCTTGCAAAAGAGACTGAATATGCCTACTAGATAGTACAGGAATGGGCAACTCCGGTTATGGAGGAACAGAGCTCCATTCCTAATGGAGAACACTTAGGTTGCACCCAAAAGCTCTACAATACTTTCCAAGACAGTATGACATCAAGGCACATCCAAATCCAAATTTTGCTTTATTTCCTGTCTCCGGAGATATCCCACAATCCTGTGCATTCCATTCCGTGCCGGTTGAGCTGAAAAAATAAAGAATTTGTTTAGTTATCACCAAACTTGTTCTAATTTGTCGTAGGTCATTAAAGCATTACGCTGCCCCAGAATTCAATTCAGATGCAGCCCTTAATTTTCTATTAAACATGAAGCCTTCGACTGATATTTCAGCTTATGTTCAATTACAATTATGCTCATAAGCAGTATGACTCCAGATTCCTGGCATTCATGAGACATTGCACATCGAATGGACACTTTCCCATCCCATGAGGCTTCAGGGGAGGAGATGTGAATGGCAGTGAACCGATACAGCTGACGTCATAGGATTGCATTCGTACTACCCTCATTCATACTATGTGGACAGTACTTTTTAACAGTCACAAAGTTTGTTTCTCATTGTAGCTAGCACTGCCTCGAGGATCCCGTGAGAGTCAGGTCTTCTATAATTCTTTGCCACCGTTTTTTATTGTATAATTCGAACCCAGATAGAAATAGAACTCTGATGAAGTTGAAAATTATTGTTGTAGCACTAATAGTATAGCGGCATGACAAACTACAGATTGAGGTGGGGAATTTGGGGTTGAAAAAACTCATTTCCTCATTAACATCGGAAAGACACATGGGACGCCAGGCAGCCTCATCAACCTAAAAACAAAATCCGTGCTGAGGAACAGATCACGCCAGCAAGAGGGGATGAGGCCCTACCTGTCTCGGATACTGTTGCTTATAGGTATGTAGATCATTAAAAGTGTGGCAGCTCTAATCTCTGGTGAATTTGTGCAGGCTGACTGTGAAATGGGCACACATACACTTTAAGAAAACAGGATAATTGAATTGACCTTGGTGGCGGTATGAGGATTAAATTGTATGTGTGTGTGCACGAGTGTGTTGGGACGGGGGGTGCCCCAAGGTCTTCTGAAGTGTGGAGAAGAAGGGATAAAGTGAAGGAGAGAGGGAGGGGAATACGCGGAGATCTGCATCAGCTTAGTGCGAGTTTACCTACTTAACTCTCGAGGCACTCTCTCATCCTCTCTGTTTGCCAGCCCTGCTACCTGCGGCTCCAACAGATATAACTGCACTCGCTGACCCAACCCCACAGATCAAATATCAAGTGCAAGACTCCACACATCTAAGTACACACCAGCTCACTGTACCGCGTACACACGCATGCTCACTAAAGTCACACCCATTCCTTTGTGTGCGACACAAATATTACACATTTATATTCCTCACACATTGGCCCCTATAAGCCAAACTAATACGCTAGTCAAGCTTTTGAGGTCAATTGAATTACGCACTAAATGGAATCGAAACATTTTCAAATCTAAAATCATCCCCCTTAACCGTGCGTAAATCTCAGTCCGCTGAGGAACTGAGGACTTGCAAAAACAGCAAATTGCTTTGGATGTCATTTGATAATGTGGCCGATGCTAAGTGAAGATGAGAATATTGCTTGGTACACAAAACAGGCTCAGGCTTGGACGAGTCGGGTCAGGGATGTTGTGAAACCCCTCATGCTTTGAGCTTTGGGTTTTGGACTCGGCTGTAATTTTCCTACTGAATTGGTGGAGTTGAGGCAGACAGGTTTGTCCAAAACCTATGTGAGTGGCTCTTGTGGCCAGGACGGTTTGCTTTGTTTAAATAAACAAGGATTATTTTCTGTGTGTGTGTGTGTGTGTGTGTGTGAGTATATTTTATCACCCACCTGTTCTATGTAATCTTATTAAGACAATACGAAAGTTTTAGTAGTTAGAGGGACTCTAAAAATGCCCTCATAAGTGATTTCTGTCCATGCTGAGGTCCAGTCAGCAGCTAGACTTTTCTCAGATTTGGTTAAAGGGCACAGGAAGTGTCTAGTTGCAGGAGTAATGGTTTGCATGGTTAAGGGTGCCGTTTGCTGACAGCACTAAATGGGATCTCAGGATGCTGATGTCCAAGTTGCATTGTGCACAGACTAATGGTTTTAAGAAGCTTGTAATTGGTGGTTGGCATGTTTATAGAACTGTATATCTAAATTACCATGCTTCTGGTATGAAGTTCTGGCGAGCAGCGGGATATTTCTCAACCTGCTCTTTGTGAAATGTGTGTGTGTGTGTGAGAGAGAGAGAGGATATGGTTTTTAACATGATTAAGCAGCCAGGACCAAAAAGACAGTCAGGCTACTGTCTAAAGCTTCTAGCTACTTCTCATGTCTGCTAAAATATTATACTAATCATTTTATTGCAGATAAGCCTCAGATCATGCTATAGGGACTGTTTGCATAGCAGTTATTCTTTGCACACTCCTTACGTTTTACTGCACCCTTGTTCAGGTTGCTGTTGAATGGACATTCAGAACGTCTTACTGACCAATGAAAAACACGAGACCTCAATCCCTCACAGTAGAGAGGGGATGTGAGGTCACACTAGATGTTTAGCAGATGTTTGCAGGTGTTGAAACATGCAGGCGTTATAATGGGCATGTGTGCCGGAATACAGATTCACAAACTTTGGAGAAACATCACAATATCACAGTCAGTTTGGTTTAAATGGTTTACATTTTTGTTTGTTGCACCCTGCTATGTTTAAAGTAGTTTTTTCCCAAATGATTTGGCAATTTAATATACCTGACAGTAGTTGATCTGAAAGATAAAACTGACTATAGAAGAAGTGTTTATGCTCATATCTGCTAATAGTGCCCACTTTGTGGCAACACTAAGAATGCAAAATGCATATTTTTTCTTATGTATTGCTTTGTGAAATAAGTGGACTCAAGTGGAATCATGGCAATTTATAAAAAATATTTTTTTTGCATATGGTAAATTGGTGGTTGGTTTAAATTGTACGAATTAATGTGTACGTGTATCTGCTTAAGTCATGGGGTTCCGTACAAATCACTTCATATAAATTCATACAAAATGTAAAATAGTCATTTTTTTCTCTTGAGAACAGGTTGTAAATGGACAGTGAAATTATGCTTTAGTATATAGATTATTTAATCAACCTGATTATACAGCAAACTGTTTATGAGAGAATCTGCGCTGCTATCAACAATGTCTGCCCTGCTAAAAAACAGCATATGTTAGGTATGTTTTGATGCTGGGATGATGGTTTAAGCTGGTTTATGCTGGTCCTTTGCTGGTTTATGCTGTTTATGTGCTGGCAAAGGACCAGCATAAAACAGCAAAAGACCAGCATAAACCAGCATCAAAACGTAACTAACCAGCATATGCTGTTTTTTTTAGCAGGGTAATTTTCTTTCTTTGTTGTCATAAAGTGCTCTTCTTTCTTCGCATCATCTTACACCTTTTTGTTGTTTCATTAGTTGCTATATCAGTTTGTCCCTACCCATTTACATGTGCCATGATGTCATTCTCATCTCATAATCAGGAGTGTGTGTGTACACTCTGAAATTTGAATGTACAAGCTCAGCGCTCTTCCAAACGCCAGACCTCTTTTGAGTGAGCAGCCACTCACAAACAAACCCACAACGTCTGTAATACACACCTGAGTCACAGCTCCATGTTTCACAGACCCTTTAAAACAACCCTGGTTATTTTATCAGTATTTTTTTCTACGGCCTGCTTCTAATACTAGAGGCCTTAATGGTTAGCATTAGCATTAGCGCTCGTTTGTCAGGTCAGAAAATTACCATCGAAGGATGACTTTTCGAAAGGAAATTTACCCAGTGTGTCTCTGATGCTATGTCATAGTATCTGTGTACGAAAGTGGCTTGTTAGTGTTTTTCGTGTTTCAGGTTTACTCCCTGATGAAGAGGGGGGTTTCTGTGGTTAGCTGTGGCTGTGAACTTCACGCTGTCATCAGGGGGATTTTTTTAAGTTTGGTCAGGAAATGGTCACTGATATTTTATTTTAGATTATCTGTTCATGAGCATGGCTATCGTTTGATCAGACAGAGACTAGGAAAATAAGATGGTCGTTTTGGCCTTCCCCTTTCCACAGCACAAGACAAAAAATCCCACGTTTAGATCATTCGCACATGCAAATGGGTTGTTGTGCTGTTGGCATGTTATTCTGCTTTGAAATTGTTATTAAAAGGGAAGTGTGTGCTTTCTTGGGTGTCTTTGTTTATCTGTGTAAAGATGCATATGTAAATGTGGCGACTGAGTGCTTGTATGTGATTTAGGAGTGTGTATGTGGAGAAAACACACACACATGCACACAGATAATAGTAAAGCGCCTGAAATGTATGAACAGTGTTTAAATATTTAGCAATATGGTGTAACTTTGCACTTGTCTCCGTGAGCGGCTGACATGTTCACAGCAGAGCTCATCTAATCTAATCCTGTTCATCAAAGCAAACACACATATACATGAACTTCAGCTCAGCCTCAATGCATCACATCTACTTACTCTCCTTCGAGAGTTTAACCTTTGGCCTATCACTCACTTCTCTACAAACACTCGCACATTCATGCATTCATTCACTTATTCATGCCTTCACTGATAGATCTGTCCTTTACTAACTACTCCTATTTCGGTCGCCGTGATTTCGCCAAGTAAGACATGATCCTGGATTAACATCTTTTGTTCATCCTGGATTGATATTACAGTGCAAAAATATAAATTTATCCCAATCCTTACCCCTAAACCTACCCCTACCCAAAATGTATGCCTAAAATCAGTGAGAAATGATAGCTGATTAACAAGGGTGTAGAAGCACCTAACCCTGATCATAAGCCTAAAATAGATATTTCCAGAAAAATGATCCCTCAATTCTGATTGGTCGATTGGAATGTTGATTCATGGTGAAATCACACTCACCCTACTAATTAATGTATTCACTCACTGAATCACTAATTTATTCACAGACTTGTTGCGATATGTTCTATCGGTCATTCACAAATTCATTCATTCACTGACTAGCTTTCTACCTCATTCTTTCATTCATTCATTCCCCCACTCACTGGTTTACTCATTAATTTGCTCCATTCATTCACTGACTCACTACTTTCTTTTTTCTTTCTTTCTACCTTCTTTACTCACTCACAAACTAATTTATTCATTCACTCCCTCTCTTACTAACTAATTAATTAATTCAATCAATCGCTCATTCATTCATTCATTTTTCCTGACACATTTGTTCACTTACTCTCTGGCTTACCTATTAATTCACTCCATTATTCATTCAGGTATACATTAATTACTCACTCACTCATACATGCCTCCCTGCCTTCTTTCATTCATTTCAGCTCAGCCTCAGCACATCACATATATTTACTCTCCTCAGTTTAACCTTTGGCCTCTCGCCCACTGCCCTACAAACACTCGCACATTCATGCATTCATTCACTTATTCATGCCTTCACTGATAGATCAGTCCTTTACTAATTCATGCAGATTAATGTATTAATGTATATCCCTCCCTTCCTTCATTCATGTGGTCACTTAATGACTACAATTCACTCTCTCTCACAAACACTCACTCAGTCACTTATTCATTCATGCACTCCATTCATCATTCACTCCTTCATTTATTCACTGACTCGTTCACTGACTCACTATTTTGTTTATTAATTTATTATTCACGTAAAGTCCTTCCGAATTGTGTCATCCTCCTTCTCTCAGCCCTATTTCTTTCCTAGCTCATCAGCTCTATCTCTCTGTTTCTACTCTCGCTCTCACTTCTCTCTCTCTGGGTCTCTATAGTCAAAAGGTGTGCGCTTGAAATAATGAGAGTGAGGCCCCTTTAACCCCCATCCTCTTACCACTCTCCCCATAGTATTTACACCTCATTAAACCTGAAATAGCTTTAATATTTAAAACATCGTGAACAGATCTCAACCCTCCTACCCTGAACACCTCTGGATTTTCCCCTCCCTCGTCGCTTTCTCCCAGTTTAATAATCTACTTTCATATTTCCTTCCTCTCCATTAAAACTAAAATAGATTTCATATTTCACAAGTTAAACTTTTACTTTTTTCTCCTCACGCTCCGTCCCTCATCTGTTCCTGTTCCTCTCTGGCCTTCATACGATGCCTCCCTACTTTCTTTTGATTGAGACTCACCATCCCACCAGATGACCTTCACCGTTCTTTCCTCTCTATTTCTTTCTCTTGTTTCTCTGTTTTTTTATCTCTCCCTCTGTCTCCCCCATGGCATTCTGGGTTGCCCCTCAATGCAGCTGAATGCTTGTTTGTTCTGGGGTAAGGCGTCATGTCGGACTGTCAGACAGAGTTCTTGTGTTCCGCCTCGCTCTATGCCATTCTCTCGCCTCTCTCTTCAGTCTCTCTTTGTTCCTCCTTTACTACAACAAGTCTCTTCAACTGCAATAAGGTGAACCATGCCAGATAATTAGGTATTAATTGATCAGTGTTTAGAATTTTTAAAGGTTACAAATACAAATATAGCTGCAAGCAGCAATTACTGGGGTTCGAGCATTTTTAAGGCCTTTGAGAGGTTAAATAGGAATATGGCTGACACATTGAAAGCACATTGAAAATGGACAATAAGCTCATAGATGCACACACACACACAGACAAACGCAATTATCTGAAATGATTAAACTATTATATTATAATAGCTATATTAATTATAATTATATTGATTGACGTCAGTAATCCCAGAGGCAAAGTTGTTCAGAATCAGGAGATATATGATATTATATGAAGATATAGTCTGTAAGTAAATATATTTATTTAAGGTCATTTACTCTGGAAATATTGTGTTTTTGAGGGCTTTTTAATGGTTATAGTGCTATCTATGGTCTGAGTTCTATAAAGCTTTCATGCTTGAAAGACTCATTTGTCACATGTTTTAACCACGTTTCATAAAGTTAACCAAAAGTATCTTACGTAGTACAAGTACATTTTTTTTTTTTTTTATAAATATTAATCTAGAAAGTCCAGAAAATGGTTTGATCCAGTTAAATTTTTTTTGTGAATAATTAATGAATGGCTTAATAGTTTGATTGACACCATTAGTCTTAGAGACAAAATTGTGAGGCCTATCATATGATAGTAGGTTTAATATTTAATGAACAATTTGATTGACAGCAATGGTTCTTGAGGCGAAGTTCCTCATTATGATCTATCAAATGATATGCATATTGTGTGGGTGTGTCAAACACCACATGATTACAGAGCCAAAAAACTTGTTAGCGCCAACTAGTGACTGATTTGTTTAAAAATTCTTACAGACCTTTAGAACCATGAGTCGAACATTCCCAGCGAGTTTTGTTCCCATCAACCTCTGATAACCTTGTCTAATAAGTGATCAAATGTAATTTTTTATGCCGATTTTTAAGTTGGCCCAACGGTTGCCTAGTTGTAGCTGAAAACGTTTTTTTCTTTCTTATAGCACCCCCAAGAGGCAGAGCTAAGCAATATTTGACTAAAGTTTGAGCTTATACGCATGTGTACCGAGTTTGGTGAAGATCATTCCGTTCCCGAGTTATAGTCTCGAATAACATTTGGCTAACATTAGCATAGACACTAATTGGAGTACTGTTTGATAATGTCCAGAGAATATTTATGTAGTAGTTTGGTTCCGATCGGGCAAAAAACCTAGGACTAAAACCTAAACTTAACAACTACCTTACTAAGTCTTGCAGTTCAGTTACAAGAGCCAATCTTCGCTTGCATTAATTTGAACAGCCTTGAAAACAGTTGCAAAAATACTATTTACCATCTTTACATGACCCTGAAAAATATTTTTGTAATAAAGAGACAACATTCATGACAGATTTAATTGATTTGACAAATCCAGTTTAACAGTTTTTGGAATCTTTCTTTCATGTAGTACTTGCAACAATTAGAAATAGCTGCCCCAGGGAGTTACCAAGATGGCCACCAAATCAGCTGATTTACCTGATTCTGAAAGGGAACATTCTGGGTTTTTTCCACCTAATGTGGGTTTATTGTTCGTGTCAATTACCACAGTCAGTAAATTCAGACAATAATCACTAAAGTGCTGTGAGTGCATATCAGGAAGCTTTCTTCCTTTATTTCAGTGCTGTCGGTCAATTTGTAATTTATCTAACCTTTATTTTTGTTGTTCAGGTTTCAGGTTCACTTACTGTTTTAGGCTCTTGCCACTGTCCTTGTCTCTCTTTCGCTGTCTTTACTTGGAAATGACATGTCTGTCACTCCTCCACACCTCCCACCTGTGTGTCTCACTGTCTCTTTGAAAGTGAACACTTTATCATGGACAGAAAAATCCAGACTTCCTCATGGTGGAGTTCCCTCTTGCTTCAGTGCTCTGGTCTCTAAGTACCCAACCTCTCCCAGAATCCTTTACACATGCACTAAATATAGACAATTTGGCCTCTAAAACCAAGAGGTGCCTCAAGCCAGGACACACCACGGTGTCTCGGCTTTGGCCAGTGAAGATGACGATGATAGCAATGCCTTTTTCCAAAACGTAAGCACCCCCTGCCCTTGGAGCAGAATGCCTGAGCTACTCAGTAGAGATGGAGGGATGGTAAAAGCTTCCAGTTTTTATAGCAGATCATCCCCTTCTAACACCCGTGTTGTATCTGTAACAAAAGTGGCTGACTGCCCATCTCTGCCATCTGGGCTTCTTCCCAGTCCCATGGGGCAACACTGAAGAAAAGATGCCCTGCCAGCAAAAAAATGTATTTGAAACAAAAGTTTGCACATGACAGAGGCAATTACATGTACCTTTCTGTGCTATTTTGGGGGACCATTTGATTGATATATAAAGTAGATTGGATCCAGTGGGAGCCATATCCTACAGTGCACAGTGCTTCAGGTGACCCAAGTTTGAGTTTTCGATTATGGCCATTTCCTGACCCCATCCCCTTTCTCCTCCTGCATTGCTTCCTATATTTCCTCTCAATGAAAATCCCAAAATTTAAAAAGTAAAAATGGATCAAAGGTCAAAACATGGTAGCCTAAAACCCAAATTATCTGCACGATCACCAAATCTCAATGTGTCTGAAGCCATGGTTCTGTCATTTACTTTTTCATCACTTGTTTGGAATCAGTCCAAAACCAATCCTCACCCACTTGGGTAAATATTTCCTTACGTTAACCTGTTTGAGGAAGGCCGTGCTTAACTGGCTTATTGCAAAGTAATAGATGTCTTGAGAGGAACACAATGAGACAAGCCACTTAGTATCGTGGTGGGCTGTTTAATGGAGGATAATCCCATTAATCACAATGCATAGGGTGGGGGGAATGCGCTTCGCTCTCGTCGCTCACCATCAGAATCAAAGCTGATCTCCGGATGCAGTGGATGTTACGGGGATTGTCCTGCTATTATTCAAAAGTTCTGCTTGTGTTTCTTACCTTTTTAATGGAGAGGGCCTGTCTGCACTTGTGACAGACGCTGAACCATATTTAGAAAGCTTGAAGCTTTGGACAGACAAGAATGTGTAACGATTAGCTTTGAGCCTGTGGAAAGAGCTGGATGAGTTTTAAATTGAAAAGGAATGTGGCAAGTTGGATTTTGGAAAGCACAACTATGATTTCCACGATGCTTTAACTGTATAACTGAATAATGTAGGATATCACAGAATAAATAAATTAAAAATAAATTAAGTCATTTCATGAGCATTCTACCATTTATTTTGAGAAAAAACATCATATCATATACAAACAGAAACTTAAAGGTCCTCACAACAAGTTCAGTTTAACTTGACTGACCTGGAGATTTTGACAATTTTTTAAATAAAATTTTTAAAAGAAATACACAGTTTTTTTTCCTTTTAAAGACACATCAATTGGCCACAGGATGGCTTTATTTAGCTATGTGAGAATTTTTATTATGGTCCAGTGTGCTTTATTTGACTTCGTTTGGACTGTTGAGAAAAACCACTGCTATTATAAATCTTAGAAAAACAAGGACACATTTTAATTAAAGTCCAATTGGATTAGTAATATACATTTAGAATGACTTGAGGGTGAGTAAAACATAGGCCAATTAAAATTTTTGTGTGAACTAATCCTTTAAATTGTGTAAGTTTCATGACTTAAATTAATTGGACATGCTTTTTTGATTTGATAAAAGTTTTATTTAAAAAAACAAACTAGAATGAAAAAAGGAACAATCCAGAAAAAAAAAATTGGAAAATTTTGGAATAAAATAAAACATTCCATAGCAACTACAGTATGACTTTTTGAAGTCACTGATCATTTCATGTCATCCAAATGCGTCCAAATCCTAAATCTAGAGGGACGTTTTCCAGCAGAGTTTAACACCAGCATTAATTAAACACCTGAACCAGCTAATAAAGGTCTTCAGGATCATTAGAACCTTTCAGACAGGTGTGATTGAGATAAACTCTTTAGGAAAGTGGACTTCCGGGAACAGGATTTGATGCCCCTGTATTACATAAACACAACTTTTGGTTTTAAGATCCTTGCATGGGTTTTTTCCTCTAAACTACGTTCCCGGAAACTTTAAATAATAGACATTGTGGAAGCTTTTCTTATCTGATCCAGGTATTTCAGAACCTGGCTATCTAATAACAATTTGACGGTTTTCTTTTTTAAAGGAAACACCCAAAACAGGGTTGGAAACCCCGGCTCTGTGTCTGTGAGATGCACTTTTCCAATGATATCCAATCCTGCTCCTGGAGGGCCAATGTAGGTCTTCAGGATCAGTAGAAAGTGTGTTGGGGAAGATTGGAGCTAAACTCTCCAGAACATTGGTCCTCCAGGAACAGGATTGTGCACCCCAATCAATAGATTTGCAGTGGTCTGTGATGACTGCCATAAAAACTGATCACTGAGAGACAGGAAGAGAAAGAGGAGAGCGTTCTGGGATATGATTATAGGCCTGGCAGGATATATTTCTGTTTGTCCGTTTTTTAGACACTCTGAGTAAGTCTTTGATTGCATACAGGTTCAGATCTCCTTACTGTTCGTCTCGTTGTGACTGTGTACTAGCACTAGCTCCAGGCAGACCGCTGTGGACGGAGAGGGTAATAGGTACGTGTGTGTGTGTGTTTGAGAGTGTGTAAAGGGGTTAGAACACCACCAAACCGTCAAACTTCCCCATTCAGGGCAGGACAACGCCCTGCTGTTTGTTTTCTTCTGCTGTATTTTACTCCGCGGCTTTTTCTTCCTCTTCTGGTTTTACGGGGGGTTTCTGTTCTTTATAGACAAACCCCCACCCTCTTCTGCTCTCTACCCTCTAGTCAGACCGGTTTGAGCATAGAGAGAGAGAGAGAAAGGAGAGAAGAGGAAGAAGTGAGCTGTTTGGACAAACGGACGCCCCGGGCAGGATGTGGAGGTTCGCTGCCCTCTGGGTGTGTCGGGTTGGCCCTGCTACACAGACACACACACACAACCAGCGTGGGAGGGCAAAATCTCCCTTCCTCACTCACACACACACTCATTCTTCAACCCCACACCCTCTCCAGCTCCTCACAATCCTCCACCCATTGTCCTCTCCTCACCTCCTCCCTGTGGCTGCACCCTGCTCTCCCTCGCTCCTAAATAAGGAGAGGTTTAGGGGAGAGGGCGTTAAAGGTGCAAAGGAAAATTCCAATGTGTAAGTGGGCAATGGCTGACACACAAACTGTAGCTATAGCACCACAACTGCATGTGCGCTGAAGATGATGATCTGTTATACGTGTGTCGTATGTGCTGTAGAAACAGGTGTGATTATACAGCAGAGTGTATGTGTGTGGGAGGTGGGGCTGCTATATTTAGTCACACATTAGTCTCTATAACCTAAATAAATGGGTGTGTTTTAACTGTTAATTGGTTCATATATAATGGGTTTTTTTTATTGTTTATATTATTAAATATATTATTTTTACTACTACAGTTAAAATTAAAAAGGTGTGCTTTAGAAGAAACTTTCTCTATTAAAGGGATTGTTTACTCAAAAATGAAAATTCTCTCATTAATTACTCACCCTAATGTCATTCCAAAAATATAAGACTTTCGTTCATCTTTGAAACACAAATTAAGATATTTGTGATGAAACCTGAGAGCTTTCTGAAGCTGCATAGACAGCAATTCAACTTGAACCATGTTCAAGGCCTAGAAAGGTAGCAAGGACATGCTTACAATCGTCCATGTGAAATCAACAGTTATTTTTCCAACATTTATAAAAATACTTTTGTGTGTGTGTGCAAAAAATATTCTTGTAGCTTTATAAATTGATGGTTGGCCTGGAAACATTTCAGTTGTATTGCTGTCTATGGAGGGTCGGAAAGCTCTCAGATTTCATTAAACATATCTTAATTTGTGTTCTGAAAATGAACAAAGGTCTTATGGTTTTGGGATGACATGATGGTGAGTAATGAATGACAGAATTCAAATTTGCTTGAATAATTTTTTTAAGCTACATAAATATTTAATTATAGGTTAGGATTGGACTAGTTGACTTGTTTTACTAGTTACAAGACATTTACAGCTGAATTCAGAACTGAGAGAACTGAACTGAGGATCCATGAATGTAAAAGATGTACTTCTAGCACCAGCCAAGCAATTGCGGCTGAGATAAATGGAAATGCTAACAGATCTGTAGACATTACAGTTTGCTTTATGTAAACACAGGTGAAGTCTACAGTATGTAGATATCTAGGTAAATTCATGTGTGTGTTTGCGAAGGGGGTGTTAGCATTAATGCATGGAGGATACAAATCTCTTGCATGTCCCCAATTGTGCCCCATCAATTCAGTGTGTCACTTCTGTTTTCTTTCAAGTAATGGACTGCAGCGACTCTGTGTGAGTGTGTGTGTGTGTGTGATGGAATGCCCTTGAAGAGATGCAGTATCTCTGGGCGTGAGCTTCACACCATCAGAAGCATTCCCTGGCTTCTGTTTCATGCCCACCACACACACACACACACACGGTAAAAGCAGCATTGTGGTTTTCTTTACGAAAACTCTTGTACCGAAGTGGATTTTTTTGGACCAGCTCACTCCGTGACAGTGGTGTGAAGTTAAAGGCTCCCTTTTCTGCGAAAATGGCAGGAAGCCGGCAGATTGCCCCCCCCACCTTTCTCTCTCAGAGGTATTGTGTGAGGTGAGAGAGAGTGAGAGAGGTGTCACCATCCTTCCCCTGAGGCGATCAGTATGGAGGGTCTGGGCTCATCACCAGTTCGGCTCCAAACAATCAGGACCTCACAGCAGGAGCTGCACACACACAAACACACCCCTTTCCACCGAAACAGTGGTGGAGCCAGGCCGGGGGAGCTGAGGACCACTCTCACAAGCAGCTTATCTGTCCAGTGACGTCACTGAGTCTGGTTGCAGATCTAGGGGTAAAAACACAGTTGAAAAATTTTCATCAACACTGCGAGATTGAAGATTAGAGCCTTGGAGTTAAAACTTAGTTACTTGTGGAGAAACGCTGGTTTGGTAATTATATGGGATGATTTTTAGTGCAGGTGAGTACGACTGTGTAACATGAGAGTTTTAAATGAGGGAATGACATCTAAATTAATAAATTTTTAAAAATAAAAAGTAATTGCAGATCGTTATTAATTCCGTTGTGAATTAGGAAATACTTTTTTAATTACTTTCTCAATAATTACTCACAAAAATTAAACAATAAAAAAAATATGACCCCCCCACACACATTCAATTCCATGCAAAGGAAGTAAATAAAGTGCAAACAAAATAGAATTAGGGCATCTGTTGCACTGAGCGTTTTCAATGAATAGATATGAATTAGTTTGAGTTTAAATTACTATTATTTTTACACATAATTAAATACGTTAGACAGAAGAGTCAACAAATTGAACAAGCTAGCACAGCCATGAAAGAAAACCAGTTGCCTGTGGAGAATCAGTTATACAATTTCATTATAAAACGTGCAATAACATGTAGAATCCCATGACTGACCAATCAGAATTGAATATTCTAGAGGGCAGTGCACTATAGAAACAGGATAAAGATGTCTCTCTCGATTCTGTGTTTGGCTTTGTGAAAGAATTCACCACAACCTTGAAGCAGTCTCACTCCAAGGTTTGTCCTCCTCTCGCCTCTAGCTCTCTCTCATTCTTTTACCCCACATCCTCCTTGTTTTCTTTTTTTTCTGCTGGCACAATTATAGAGAAAAAGGGCAGAAGGAGGAGGATATGAAAAGAAAGAAGTGGGAAAAAAAGGGAGGAGGAAAGTAGGAGAGAAAGAGAGATAAAGTTGGGACACCCCGGCCCCTCTGTCTCTGATAACTGGCTCCAGAGTCTGTGGGGGTTAGGGATTCCTGTCTGCTCTATCGGGCAAACACACACACACACACACACACACACACACACTCAGATCCACCCGTCCTGCATTCCTGAGACCACATGAGGAAGTGGCCGTTACTGTCCTCCCAAACAGTCCATTTCTTTTCCCCTTCTCGCTCCACATCCATCCTCTCTATCCCTCTATTTTTCCACCACTTCCAACCTCCATTCCTTCTCTTCTGAGGAATTACAACTATGAGATCAATTATGTCTCTTTCCTTCATTTGCTATTTTCCTCATCTTAACCGCTTCTCTCCCTCATCTTCTTTCTAACCTCTGGTCCCCTGCGCTCCCTCTGTGTCTTTCCACCTCCTTAATACCGTCTTTCTCTTTTTCTCATGTGTGTGCTATCAAAATCTAGTTTGAAGAAGGGAAAAACTCTCCAAAACTCCAATATGGCAGATAAAGTTGACATTAAAAATGCAAATAAGCAAATTGGCTGTTTTACACAATATTTGTGTGTGCTGTTCGTCTTACTAATATTAAAGTCTAGTAGGTTATACAGTAGTTCAGGGTGGATGCCATACTTAATTGAACTTGAATGAAAATGAGGCTTTTAAAGGATAATTGTCTCACAACTGAGTAATGTATCATCATTTACGCTCCCTCATGTTTTTGGGTGAACTGTTCCTTTAAATGTAGACATAAATCCTCAATTAACTAAATGAAATATAGTGTTGAAGCTCTCATTTCCTTCAGAATAAAATTGAAATCATGATGTGACAGCACGATTATCAAAATCTCAAAGGCTGCTATAAAAACATGTCTTGTGTTGAGTAATAGTACATGCTCATCTCTGAGTTTTAGGTCGCTTTTACTTGTAATGAGTAGCACCAAAAAGCTTCCTGTGGTTTTATCTTTGGATCTAACTATCTATCTAAAATATGTGACCAAATTGTGCAGCCCCACAAACAAGCATTTTATTTTTTATCACATTTTTTTATTTGAAATTGCAATCAAAGTTACGTTTTTCCCACCAAAATCATGCAGCCCTAACAGTTGCCTGCGTAGAGTGCGGACAGCACAGCAGCTCAATAGATTGGAATAGAGCTATTGTCATACATTTTCACTCATCCCATCTTTCTAGCTCCGCTCATGCCCCAGTCGCGCTCTGTCATTAGCTCTGATGCGTTCTGATGAGGCTTCACAGAGAGAGTGTGTAAAACTGTGTGGCGTATTACCCACATATCAACGGGGCCAACTCTGTGGCCCCCACCACAACTGGAAGAGGAAGTGACACGTCAGCTAGCTTAAATAAGACCCCGATTCTCTAACTCTCCATCCGTCATACTCTAGGGGAGGGCATGATTCTGCTGATTTGATCACATGCAATTAATTTCACCGACCCAACTCTCCTCTGGCGAGAGGGAATAAGACACTTCCGTTTCACTTTCTTCCCCTCTCTTTTCTCTTTCCCACTCTTGCCCCTCCTGAAAACCTCCTTATTGTTCCATTTTAGATCGGTGCGTCAGTCACGGTAACCTTGTACAGAGTTATATTAAGATTCCAGCAGATCACACATTATCCTGCGTCTCTCATTGCACCAATGAACTCTTCTGCTTACTGAAGACCTGTCTTGATATGTAGAACATCTACATGATATGTTGTTGCCATGGAGCTCCGTTGATTATCTGTGGGCAGATGCGCACATTTTGCGCGAGGTTGTATGGTGTGTTTTGACAGTGGCAGGATTACCTGTTCTAAGTGTACCCTCGTAGCATTGTCAAGATTTTAGCATTATTAACCCCTCATCTATGTATGTGGTGGTTGTAGACTCCGAAGTAAATTTGACTATTGATTAACTAATACTTGTGACACAGTCAAAAACAAGAAGAGACAAAGCAATAATGCCCACATACTGAAAGCAGGCTATTCACACTTGTGTTGTGACATTACTGTCAGATTCATCCTGCATTGATTGAAAATCCTGCATCGAAATGTGCCTTTTTAAAAAATGAATCTGCATTAAAATTGATGAACAAAGTTCTTATCGCGGTCTGGATTTATCCTTGGTTTCTGTGTAGACCTGCATTTACCTGTTGTGGTACACTACATGTGGGCGGGGCTAAACGGGCGATGTAGAAGCAGGATATTATATCCATTATATCATAGAGTGGTACATTCCACAAGTTGTCTTTTTGGCAAATTAGCTTCAGTATAAGCTGTTTTTTAAACTAACGAGAAAGTTTTGAGTTCTGAACGTACAGAATGATATTATAGTTCAGTGACCTATTATATGTCTAAAGAACAAGGGGATTGTGGTTTCTCAGTTTATGACCGCTTTAAGATATGGAGATCACGTGCAGTCCCATCATCTCTCATTATAAATTGTTGCCTCTCGGATTCGTTTCCACTGTGTCGAGTTGAAATGTAGAACCCTCTACATGAGATCCTGTTGCCATGGAGCTTCATTGACCATGTGGAGCTGCAGACTGCATGTCGGTCACATGGAGTTGAAGTTGTATGGTGTGTTTTGACAGCTGCAGAATTACCTGCGGAATCGGGAATTTGTGCATGAATGATCATTCAATACAATAATTTCTAATGGTTTTATTGAAACATTGAGTGGCTTCTGACCCGGTCGACACTGCTGACGACGAGGTTTGAGGTTTGGTTTTTTTTTGGAATCATATCGTGTGTCAGATAATCTGACATTAAGTACTCTATCTGATCGTCTTATCCGCCTGAAGACCTGGTGTCTCCCTCCCGCTCATTTCTTCTCAGGCTTTCCATTTGGTTTCATACCTGGAGTCTGTCTACGCTCTTATGGCAGACCTTTACGTCTGTACTGACCACTTTAAGCTTTAATTCTCGCTCAGTCGCTCTCTGAGTTTATTCTTCTGGCTCCTGTGTTCTTCTTCGCCCGAGACAGAAGTTACCAAGGATACGGCCATACAGCCAAGCTAGATACAGTTCATAATGAGTCAGAAATACAGTAAACGTGAGACAGGAGAGACATACACATGTAGTCCTAGTTTACACATGTTATTAAAAAGTTTTCATTTGCAGAATGTTTAACTGTAATTTGACATCTTAGGACAATTTAACACATTTCACCCAGAACAGATATTAATACCAGGTGTAAACAGCTTCAGTACTTTTATGATTACATCCTATTTTTTTTATTTATGTCACTATTTTTGTCAAGGGCTAATGAGATAGTGGGAAACTACTGGGGAAAAAATGGGGTTGGGAAATTACTAAAGCCACAATCAAACTTGGGATTTGCCTGGACAGAAATGCACCGCCAGGCCGTGTCTCCATTACTGTCAAATTTACAGTAATTTGACCTCATTCAAAGTGTCTGTCAGCAGACATTCCTCAAAGGTGCAACACACTCCAGCGTCTATCAGCTGTGTGGAAACTTTCTGTATGAAAAATCTTTGTAATGTGTATGTTCAAGGTCCAAAATTAACAGTTGCTAAGTGCCAAATGTTGGTAAAATTGCCTTTGGTGAGTAAATAAAGTGGAGTAATTCCATTTGGCAGGCAACTTTATAAGGATTTGCAACATAATATGTGGTTTAAATTGAACTGTAAGAAAGACAGTCTGACTTTTCACTGATGAAAGAGACTTCTATCAAAGAAGACTTTTAATAGCATTTATCCTCAGTAAAAATTGATCAGCTTTATCCAGTGTGGTGACACGTGCTGTTTGTGCAATATTCCTCCCATTAAGCCACGGATATATTAGGGGGGAAAATCATGATGCATCTTCATGTTTTATGCAGTTTCAGAGAGACTGAGACTCATGCACGATGCTATGAATGACCTGCGTTGTTTGTCACAAATATACAAGGGAGAAAAAAGGCTTTAATATTCCATTATACAACAAATAGTTCCTGTCCTTGAATCTGATTGGTTGAGTCGTGTTCCAAGATATAACAGTCCAACAACACTGGGTCTTTTTAGTGTTTGTATGGCTCTGCTTACCTGTGTTTGCATGTTTCAGACTGTCAGCGTGTTCGTTAGTTAATTTTTCAGTGACTGTTTCCACAAGTTGCAACAGTGGGCTGCCTCTTTATGAGTGAGTCAGTCATTCATTAAACTGATTTGTGAAAAAACACTGATTTATTCAGCAACAAAACAATGGATTTTCTTTAAAAGTGAGTCATTGAATCAGTTGCTCAACCAATTCGCTTAAAAAATTATATGAATATTCCTACTGTACTTCCCTAATATACAGTTGGCAAGCAATGGTATGTTAAATACCACGCTACATTAAGAATGTAGCATGTCATGATTACACTCAATACCATACACATTTATAGATTTTAAATATAAAATCATTGTGCATTCCAATTAATCTAATTCAAGTTGGGTTATTTTGATTAGGTTAAAATAGCTAAAATCAGCTATCTAACATGATAAAAAACAACATGATAATATGAATTAAAAAAAATGTTATCTGTGCAAATTTTGTGTAAATAAGCTCTTTATATAGATAACATGCTTTTAGTGATTGTGGGGCAGTTTTTAATGCAACATTAGTATCTACTCAGAGTATATGCAATTTTGGATTAGTCACTCATTCACTGAACAGATTCATTCAAAAACACTGATTCATGAGTGAATCATGTGAGTGAATCATCAAGTCATTTACTGAACGGATTTGATCAAAGATGTGTTGCTCCAAGACGCTAATTTGCTTGGTACTTTTTCACTGGCAAAGTATATATACAAATACAAATACAAAGTAACTCTCAAAATTTGACTCTAAAATGAAGTTACTAAATATTATCACAAATTTTATTGTAGTATTAAAAAGCATAACTGTTTTTGTGCTGATTTTCAGGTATTCTGATACAACAGCACTCTTACTCATTTGATATGACTTCATCGAGTCATTGATCAAGTAAATCATTGAGTCATTCACTTAACCAATTTGTTCAAAAACACTATCCGCTACCAAATATGCCTGATTTAGTGTATTCACATTCACCGTACTATTAAAACCCAGATAAGCAACTGCTTAGGTAGAGATTCTCAAGTGCACATTCAGTGGATACTATCCCATAAGGCTGTGGGAGAGGATTTGTGAATGACAGTGAATTGACGCAGCTGACATATAACAATGACAACATGCAGCATTTCTAATAAAGAAATTAAGAAATATTCCGAACAATTCACCACAAGGTTCCTTTTAGACTTTGTGTACGTGTGTTTGGACATCTAAAAAGGGCCGGTCCTGTTGCCTGCTCTTTAAACCCTGATTTCTGGCCTGTGCTCTGGATTTAGCGTCGGTCGCGCCCTCCCCAGAGTCGTGCTTTTAGCACAAAGCCCTGCGTGTTTGCTTCCCCTCTCCACCCAGCATTCCATTTTCCCCAAGATCTCCTCTCTCCCACTCTCTCCGACCCTCCCTTTCTCTCTCCGTCTGTCTTTCTCTGTCTCTTACGCCCTCTCTCTTTCTGCTGCTCGCACTGTCTGCCACTTTGTGCTCCCTCTCTCTCTCTGCTTTGCTAAGCTGCATTAACTCCCCAGATTACCTTGAGCCCTGCAATCCTCCACTCCCCCTCTCCACCTCCACCCCTGCTCACGCTCACCCTCTCGTCCTCTCCGTCGCCCACTCAACTCCCCCCTCCATCATTACCCACACTTCTCTTTCTCTCGTCTTTCTCCCTCCTTTCTAGCCTTCAGGGTTTGTTTGATTTATTCTTCCACTATCTATCTATCTATCTATCTCTCTCTCTCTCTCTCTCTCTCTCTCTCTCTCTCTCTCCTTGGAGGTTGTGGCCCGACTAGTCCCTAAAAAACAACAGCGAGAGAGAGAGAGAAAATAACAACCTCTCTTTTACTTTCCATCATGCCTCCTCTTTCTTCGTTTTTTTTTTTCCCTCTCATCCCCCTCTCCCACACTGCTTTTAAATTGCCTCTGAATTCTTCGGCTTTTTTAGTGCCTCCCTCCCTCCATTCCTTGGAAATTACTTTTTACCCTTTCAAACTCCAACCACGCTGAGGAAGCAGGCCTGACCTTCCCCTCCCTACCCATAAGCCCCGCCGGACACATGAGTGGCGTGTGTATGTTTACATATGTGTGCGTTCGCTGTCCCGAGGGGCTGTTTATCGTGGCTAATGAGTGTGTCTGATGTGACGATGTAGTAGATAAGAGTTAAACACGACAGCTTAAACAGCTCTCTGTGTGTCTTATCATCGAATAGAAACTCCACGCTGTGTGTGCGCAAACCTGATCTCTGTGTGAGATGGGAGAGCGTCCAGGGACACCTCGAAACCGGCTGAAACAAAAGACAGTGTTGAGTTTCAGCCGGGGAGGGTCGTAATCGCCACAGCAGCTGGAACAGAGGGTCACAGGGTCAAACCCCATCAGCTGACCCTTTTCTCTCGGCCTCTCTGTGTTGTTCTCTCGTTTATTGTGCTTTAATAGACATTCGCCCAACCCCATCCCCTCCAATAACCATTAACACGCACAGATCACACACTCTCCACACTCACAAAAAGCTCTTTCAGAGACGGAGCCCACTTTCAATGCCGCAGCACAAGGTCTTACATTAGCCACTACGCGTGTGCTCGTTCGTGTTCCTGAATGCATATTTTCTCATGCCGAGAGTTTACGTTGTAGCGCCCGATAAACAGATACGTTGGAACCAGCGGACGCCCACGCGCAGACGCACACACAATCACGCGCGGACACAAAGCCAACACCGTGGGTCCGCCTATTTGTGTCTACTCTTAAAAGGGTGTTTTATTTAGCATAAATGTTGAAGCCAAGAGTGCCTGGCTGCCATGGCAACCACATTAAACTGAGATCCCCTTTGCAAGAAAGAATCAAACTGATTCAGCCGTTCTCTTATGAGGGGAACGGGGGACAATACGCGCCATTATTCCCACTGTAATCTCACTCTGTGTGACACAACACTTCAATCAGTGCCCATTAAAGCTTTCGGATTACACGCGTGAACAAAGATTCCACAAGCATTCCTCATTCACTTAAGCCGCTATCTAAAACAAAGGTGTAACAATGCCTCCTGTACCCCGACGCACGTGTCGAGTGGGACGTAATAACTGCAAGATGTTAGGAAATGCATCTCAAAGGATGTGCATTGAATGAAATGGTATTTCAGATATCACCATTCATTGATAGTATGCTGCGTTGTGTAGTACATGGTGAATTGCTAGTGCCATCAGTGAATACCTGAAGGCTCTCCGAAGCCTCTTTGCAAAGATTTTTGCCATTTAGAAGAGTCGCTGAAAGTCAGTCTCCAAAATTGGGCAGTCGAAGTTGACAGATTTCAGATTGCGCAGATTTTATACTTTCAGAATTTCAATCCTTCCAGGCGGAGGATATCCTACATTCTCTTTAACCATGTACCAGATAAGAAAGTGTAGGATTCCAATGTGTTTTAAAATCTGTTTAACTTTTAAAACTTATGTAGTGTATTCCAGCATTTACATGCTTTATATATAATGACTGTCCATAAACCTATTAGCTTTTCTGTTTTTTTGTTGTTGTTGCTGTTTAGGATCAGAATAAGATATAACGGATTAATTGAGTCATGCTTTTGGGGTGTTTCTTTGCCTTGAATTTACCAAATGGGTTAGTTAAAATCGTTCAGGTTTCTCTCATGCACTGAATCACTTGAAACGAGCAGTAAAACTGGGAACTACAGACTTTTAAATCAAACATGCAAAAGCCTTTTTTTTTTTGCATGTGCAATAGTCCTTAACTAGCCTACTGAGGTAAAGGCATAAAAACACTTAATAAACAAACAAAATACTGAAGACTGGATTAATGGCTATTAATTATATTTGAAAATATTTCAATATAATTTTAATCAAATAAATCCAGCCTTGGTGAGCATAAGAATGGAAAAAAAAACATTACATTTAGATGTATACATTTGAAGAGAAAATATATTGAAAACATTTCAAATTGAATTTTAGGGGGTTTCACTGATCCCCTTGATCTCTCCTGCAACCTCCTGGAGATCCCCAGACCCTTTTGAAACCCACTGCTTTGGAGATTTTTAAATACACCTTTGTACTTGTTTGGCAGTTTGTGCACTTCACACATGCTGAGCTGGTACTTTCTTAATGTTTCTTTCTTATGCATTATCTTCGCAGCTTTGGCTAATGGTACCAGATGAATCAGAACTGGCTCTGCTCATGCAGTATTTGTTCCTGCTGGAACAGCAAGACTCTCCTATAGGCTTCTATATGTGTTCGTAAACCTTCTGTGCCCGAATAGCCTGTTGATGCCTGTATATGAGACAGTATCATCTCTGAAAACTCGTTCTCAGACCCCTGTGTTGTCTGTAGGCTGTTTCGGGTTCCTCAAGCATTAGTGTAGAGTGTGTGTTTGTACATTTAGATGTGTATCACAGCAGTTTATAACGGCTCTGGGAATGATCCCCTCTGTATCTCACATTGAGTGGGACGAAATGAACGGTGAGATATTATAGAGCGTGCCGGAGTGAAATATGCAGTGTTTAAAATAACGGAATGCATCGTGTATTGTGTTGGCTGTAATGTGTTTGTGTTGGGCGAGAGGTCGGGGCAGGTGTGTAGGGGGAGAAATCGGGGTCAAAGGGGCGATTTGCTCTTCTCTTCATTGTGGGCGTCAGGTCTTGGGGCATTTGGGAGCAGCAGATCCATTTTATTGATTGACTCCTGTGGCCCCGGCCCACAGATGAAGGGTGAACTTATCTAATGAATTCCCGCTTCCCTTCTCCCCACTCCCCCAACTTAATTAACTCTGCCTGTGTGTGTGTTTGTGCACATTAGTGTGTGTGTGTGTGTGGGACCTGTCCACTCTGCTCATTTCTTTCTCCTGCTTGTCCTTTTTTTTTTCACTTTTCTGCTCACTTGTCAACAGTATTTCTTTCCCATCTACAACTAGACTATTATTGCAATTTAAACCTTTCTTGGCTTTCAGTTCCTAATAAAATTACCCAGCCAAACTTCATTACTGTACTTGGCTAAAACAAATTTTTTTTTTTAATGTGTATACAGTATGTTTTAATTTTAAACCTGAATGCAATATAGGCATTGTTTTAGTAGGCTGTTTTGAAACCATAATTACTTTTGCAGTTTCATTTGACTATTCAAACCCACATTTCCCACATGAGCACCAAGGCTCAATGTATCCAGTCCATGCATGATAACCACCAAGCCACAGGTCCAACAATATGCATTTGATTTATTGTGCATGTATATTTTGTTTTTAAATGTAGTCACAATTACACACTGAAACTCTTGCACACACACACGCTTTGGCTGATCTTATGATTGTTTTAAAAGCTCTGGGACTCCTCCTCTTTAAAGCTCTCTCACACACACCTCTCTGAATTGCGTTTAATCCGCAGGTTTTAGTGGAATGTTCCCCTGTGGCAACTGAGCTACACACAAGCAGACAGATATTCATGAACACACATTCAGCATTTCTTAAACAATTAGAGCTACACAGAATCCATGAATGAAAAACATTTATAAATTATGCATTACTCAAATGCAGATTTCAAATTTCCTAATTCGTGTTGAAATCTTCTTGTTTTTAGTGGCGGACATCTCCCTCTGTCTCTTTTCTCACTCTGTCTGTTTCTCTCTCACCTCCACATTTCCACTTCCTCTCTCATTTCTACATCTTCCACATCCTCCCTCTTATTCTGTTTCACAATTACTTCTTTCGGCACCCTGAACAGTGAGAATAAGACATGCTCTCTCTCTCTCTCTCTCTATGGGCTTGCAGCATAGTGGTATTCTGAAATGACTGCCACATTGTCAGGTCCAATCTGATTGGCTGGCTTCTATGTAACTTCTGTGAGTCAGAGAGCAGCAGTCCACCATGAGACAAAGTCATCTTTTGCAAGTCACAAAGTTTGCCATCTTAGCGGTTTCATATGGGTGAGCTAAATATTCCAAAAAGTCTGTTGTGGACCAACACTTGGACAATTATTTCAAGACTCTTTTCTATCAACTTGGCATGGTAACACTGATATGTTAGATAAACTCACCCTTAAATAATATGTAAACCACAACAGCCTGTGTGTTGCCTTACATGTTGGTCAGACCAGTTCCTGTTTAAATAGGCAGCTCTTTGCCAGAATGTACTCTAAAGTGGATCAGGTTGTACGGTTTTACCTATTCTGTGATTGAAATTCGTTTCATTTCAATTTTTAATTATAAAAATAATTTGGAATCTAAAATGTCAGGGTGATTTAAATATTATCATAATGGGAAAAACTCATTAAAGGAATCAAATTCTTAAAATAAAAACCAGGAATTTGCCACTTATTATTATTTCTTAAAATATATTAAGAAACTGATTCACTGCTTATTAATTAAAAAAAATTAAAAGGATATGAGACACATTTGAACACATTTTAGTTATCACTGACTCTAATGCTAACAAAAGTCAAGCTTGGCAAGACTGCTCAGGTAAATAACTACAGTATCTGCTTAAACAGCAGTTATTTTCCAACAATAAAATATTAAAACCAGCTTTGCTTGTGAATGCAAATGTTACAGTAACCAGAGTAGGTTCGAATGACGGAGACTCCGAACTTCACGAGTGACCTTTTAGTGAACCCCATGCTGTGGACACCAGAAGAGAAGATAAGATCTTTATGGGGTCAGTCCATGAGCATCTCTCTCTCTCTCTCTCTGGAAATGAGCCGAATCCTCCTCTAAAACTCAAAGTTGATGAAGTTGCCTTGCTTGTCGTTGGGAGGCCCTCAGATGAAGTTACAGCGTGTGTGTGTGTTGAGGGAGGGGGTTTATAACACTCATTATGTTTCATCCCCTCACACCGTCTCCATTTCTCTGTCTGTTTTTCCAGACCCCAGAGAATACTGTGTAAACACAATACACGCTTCAGAGCCTAGTTCTATGTGTGTGTGTGTGTGTGCATGCGCAAAAGAGTGTAAATGTGTATTTTCTGCAAGCATGCTGTCCTAATGTAAGGTGTAATTAAGTGGTGTGAAGTATGGCAGGTTGTGGGCGGGTCTTGTGGTGCCATGACTGAAGCGGTTTGCTGGCTGGGCTGTCGTTCATACCTCTTTGAGGCTTCCCGTGATCTGAGCTTCACTGACAGCTGTTTTGAAAAGCTCTTTTCCTTTAGGCTGTCAGTTTAGTCTAAACAAGCCTCTCTGGCTCTCTCCTGGTAAATCATTTCTTTGTTGTTGTTTTTGTTTTGTGTCTTGCCACTTTTTTTTACTCTTGTTCTTACAGTTTGGACTTCTTACATCCAAGCAGTCGTCCTTGTCTTTGACAGGAGAAGTGTGTATGTGTGTGTTTTGGCAGCCTCTTCTATGTTTCCTGTTTTGACAGTAGTAATGAATAGGAAGGTAAAGATTCAATTTGCTTTTTTCCATATGTTTAAAAAGTTTGAACAGCAGGGATGAAAGAGTTTTCTGTGTTTGATGGTTTATTTATTAGTTGTGTTTTCACGGTTCAGGTCCGTTTTGTGATTTGATTCCTATTTTGATTGTTTTATTCTGATTCATATGGAGATATTTAGAGTTTAACATTGTATTGTATTTGAAGGAGGCACAGATAGTAGCTTCAATGTTGCAATACAAATACGAGTATATCTGATTATCGAAATGAAAAAAGAAAGTGCGCCGAACTTAGTTCTACGCATTGGTTCTTGATTGGGAGGCAGCAGTCTATTGTAAGAATGGCGCTGGTTTTATGTGGATGAAATGACTAGAGACGTCTGGCATACTACACCAGAAAGACTTTCACTAGAAGACTAGATGAATAATTTTTTTCCCCTGGAAATGTTGAAAATTATACAGGGCACTGATTCAAAAAAATTTTTTATCTAGTAGTCTTTCATCTTTATTTAGTCAAGTCACAATATCTTTTTATGTGAATTACGAAGAATTATAGGATTGTAAAAAAAAAAAAAAAGTAGATATTTTTTATAGATATTTTTACTCAAGCCTGTTTGACATACTTACACATGCACTAATCATTCACATGCATTTAGAAAAGAAATTAATTTCAATTTCATGTTGACTTTAATATCCATTTTTGCTTGCATAGTGAAGTATTGTTTTCTGATAACGTTGTAAATTATAGACGGCAGTACTTCAGACTGATTTTAAAGTGGCAATTCATCTCTTTGAACTATGGTCATATGGTTCATTTAGTCAAACCACACGATCAATCTTACGATTAAAACAAAAACACAGGATTGTTCAAAAAAAAAAACACATAAATAAAAACATTTTAGTCATTAAAAATACGAATTTACACATTTGTTGACATAAAACACACAAAACTGCAAAGGCTCTGTGCTGGGCCTGAACCTGTTCTTTTGTGTTAACTGACAAATTCCCATCTTCAGTTGTTGGGTGTGTATTTGCATCTTTGAGAATTCATTAACATTCCTCTCTTTCCTCACAGGTGCAGAAGTGCCGGAACCCAACCTTTCCGATAGCCGTGGTGAGCGCATGGACCTCTTGGTAAAGCAGGAGGAGGCCACAGCGGGAGACAGCGGGTTTCTGTCTGGGGAGCGGGATGAGACCGTGGCCCAGGAAAGAGGGGCCTCGGTGGCCAACCTGCGAGCCGCCCTCATGAGCAAGAACAGCTTGTTGTCTCTGGGGGCAGAGATGCTCGGAGAGGAGAACCCGCTTCTGTTCGACTACCTGCCCAAGGGAGGACACTCTCTCTCCCGTAAGTCACACTGTTGTCCGCTGCTCTCGCTCATGGAGTTTCCAATAGAGTCCAATAGAATAATCTTAGGTTTGGATAGAATCCATTGGGGCGTAGATGTGCTCCTGTTTGAATGATACAGGCTGTGTGCTACTTGCTATCATTGGGTGCATAAAGACTGTCCTGTAGTCGCCGTAGGGTCCATAGGGACTTTTAGGTAATTGGGCTGTATGTTCTATTGAGTTTGTGTAGGTGTCCTAAATAAACAATGATGTTTCAAGAGGATCTACAGAACCTTGTATGTGGTCCTGCTTGAATGATAAAGGCTGTGCTTTCACAGAGTTTTAGGACTTACTTTTTACTTGTTAATGTATGCGTCCACAAACCTCGGAGTTTCCTAATTAGGTACTCTTAGGCTTTGAGATCTTCTGCTACCATTAAACGCTTGAAACCTCTCCTGTAGGTTTCTGTATGTCTTTGTAAACTTCTGTGCCGCTGTGAAGTCTTTAAGAGTAACGTAGCCTCCTGCTGACTTAGACGAACCCCTGTGTCATCTATAGACTCTGATGGAATCCTATTAGTTGACTGTGTCTTAGAGACTACATCAGTCTGGATGACTTGTGTTTGAGTGATGAATGCATTTCTGCATTAAGGTCATAGGTTAAAATGTACATTGGTCCTGTAATTGGTTGCCATTTCTTTAACATTTTTCATCACTTTTAATCAAGGTCATGATTTCTCCAGATCATTTCAGTGGTTTAAAGCAGCTTTGAATGAATTTTAGATTGTTTAAAATGAACAGCCATTTCATAGCTTTAAAGCCTACATATATAGTATTTGACCTTCATGTTCCATTCAGCAATTGTACTCTAAAATCGTCCGTCTGAAAATCAAGTTTGCAGATATTTGAAAATGTATTAATGATGGAAAGGAAAACTTTGAAGCTAAGAAAATAGAGCATCATATTTTTTGTTGTATTTTGTCTTTAAGACACTGCGATGCAAAATGATTTTGCGTATATTTAATATGAACATTTCTTAAATGTGATTATGATACAAAACTGGAAACACACAAGGAAAATATAAAATGAAAAATAGCATGATGGCATGTATAGAACATTTATAATACACACTCATACTCACAAAATACCAGATGAGTGCGTGTTATCTTTTTATGGTGGGGCAAAGAAAAAAAATAAATAAATGTGTGCAGTCTACATCCGTGTTACTGCAGTTTGCTCTTAATGACTCGAGATACATGTAAAATAATGTGATAAATGGCTGCAGACAGACGGCAGTGTTGAATTTCAATGTACTCAACTGAGAAAGAACTAGAATTTCTAGACTGTAGTTTGTCGTATTTAGATGCGTCCATACATATTTATGCCCTCAACAAGTTCTTTTGTTGAAGTGTGTGTGTGAGCAGTAACATTTTTGTGGTAGAACACATCCTCCGAAAACACCAGAGCTTTTATGAATGGCACTGAACTTCATAAAAGCTTTGGGATCTCCAAACCCAGTTTTTGCCCATACTCAATCACTTTGTCAAAGAATTGAATGTGTGTGGCTCTGTGAGTGTGTTATGTTATTTTTGGCTTATTCCTTTGTGAGTTTGTGTCTCCTTCTCTCCCTTTCTTTGCCTCTCTCTCTCTCCCTCTGTCCTGGGTTGGTAATTGTCTCTTTTGTCTGTTTAAGTTCAGTCTTCTGAATAGGAGAGGGAGGACAACTCTGAACCACTCCTGCTCTTAAAACCCTTAGGGCAGGCTCAAGAGTGTGTGTTTGCTGAACTACATTAAGTCTTAATGGCCACTCTTGAGGATGAAACACAGTGGCTGTCACTCACGCCACAGGAGCTTTTGTCTCCCAAACTCCAGCTAAAAGACGACGTAGAGGAGCATTAATCTGATCATCTTGCTAATGTACAAATGTGCCTTCCACCAGCAAGTGCCAGAATGTTCCTGTGGCCTTCACTTCCGGCTTAAAGCCAACCTGAAGCACCACTCGCAACCTGCATATTTCAAAATAATACAGGAGGTTTGAGGATTTTATCTTTGGGCCATTGATTGGATTGTAAAAAGTGGTTCCCACTTCATATTAAGTGTCCCTAATACCTGTGTACTTCCATAGTAACTAGATGTGTAACGAGTATGTAACCACAG
>JAUMHP010000080.1:4063688-4075107 GCA_032361065.1 Enteromius trimaculatus
AAAATTGATCCGATCCGTGACTCAAAATCCGTGATATGATCCGAACCGTGAGTTTTGTGATCCGTTGCACCACTAGTTCTTCGGCCCTATTCCTGGGGACTCTAGATTTTAGCTACAACCCTAATCCAGTGATCCTTAAACCTTATGTGCTGAAAGAGGTATAAATAAAAAAAAAATAATTTTTTTTTGAATATATATGATGTAGGCCAACATTTACATAATTAGTAACAAGGCATTGTCATAATTTAGGGAATTTAAGTTTCAATAAGTTGTAGACATTTTCAAGATATTTTCTTTTACCTTGCATAGTTTGAATAGCTTCTATTAAATGAAAATCGCCATGCTAACTTTGGTAGTTTATGATAGTCAGTTATGGTTTCCCCCAGATTTCTTTGATGTTATCAGAACATAATTAAAGTAAAAATGCACCAGTTTAGAACTTCTATGATACTTTCATAGATTAGTCATTGTGCTTGGAGTCAATGTATTAAAAATATTTTCCTTGCCCCCAAAAATGTAAGAATTTGAGTGACACCTCTGGTGCTACCAACTAATATAAAATATCAAATATATTTTAAATGTTTTTGTTAAATTTAGATGTTTAAGATGTTTTCATATAAATTATATTGTTAGTCAGAGATCAAACACTATAAACTAAACATTCACATTATCACCTGTCCGACAATATATTAACACGAATTTGCCTGTGTAATGGTAACAATGAAGTTATTCTTGAATGATCAATTAAATTTGAAAACTTGTGAACACTCCAAAAAAAAAAAAAAAAAAAAAAAAATGGGGTTGGCAAGTAATTTGTTTTTTTTGGTAGATTAACTTTACGAACTACTTGGTGTTCGTAATCGTAAGCATTATCACTACTGCTCATTTTTTATACATTTATGATTGATAAGCTAATACTGTGCAGTTTGTTAAAAACAGGTTTGTCTTTTCACAAGTGATCATAAATTTCATTATGTTACTGACTTGGATTTCTGTAATGGCAACAAAAAGCCAGTCAATCATCCAATGAATCCATGAAAGAAGTACCAAAGGAGTAAAACTTCTGTTTCACATCTGCAGGTACCTCTTCCAAAAATCCTGGAGTCAAGTGAAACCAGTCTCTTCTAAATTACACACAACTTCATAGACGGACAGGGCCAACATCAGAAAGGTCATGGAGAGAGCGCAGTTCATGTGGCCAAACAATTCCATGGTGCTCCTCAACTAATGGAGAGAGTAGAGTGTACTCAACTCATGTGACCCAGGGGGTTGGGATTGGAGAGGTAGCTGCACTCCCTTGGACATGCGAACAGTTATATAAGAACAAGCACAACACGGTGGGCACTTCGATGAGGTCCTGGACCCGTAAAATTCAACGTGCCCATCTATTCATATAAACCACTTCAATGAATGGCGTGAATGTCTGTGAATGGTTACACAGTGCTCATGAAAATGTATTACTTTGTTTGTCTGAATTTGTGTTCATGTATTTATAGTGTCAATAAACTTAGTGTAAATGTCCCTCTGGACCTTTTCTTAATTATGTTTTTCTATAAAAAAGATAATTATATAATTCATGCAGAAACTCTTTTTCCCAGTAATCTCAGTTGAAAATCTTCCTACACAGGGGTCAGCCAATTAATGTTTGAAAAAATCATGTGCATTAAACAAAACATTTAACCAAAGCTATGGTCAAGAAGCTAAAGTTTAGCTGTATGTGTCACTATCCAGCACACTTGAAACTATACTGAGGAAAATTAAGCTGTAATTAACATTTATTCGATTATTATTATTATTATTCTGTACGATTTAAATGCCATATCAGTATAGTAGGGTCACTAAATACATAATTTAAACCAGGCTTACGGTTCCCTCTGAGTTTTAAACAATAAAAGATATATAAATCTATATCAACCAAAGAACTCTTGACATATTAAATGTTGAAGACACTCACTAATGATTATGTAAAATTATAACTTCACTGCCCTCTGCTGGACCAAAGTAAAATCCGATCCTATTTAAAAGTATACTAGCCAGGTAAATTAGATAAGTTTAACAGCAATGAGCCTGTCGGTAAACATTTAACTATCCACAATATCCAATACCCCCTACATAACACAAATACTGTGGGCGCCACCCACGCTTTCACAAGGCCTGTATTTAGTATTAAATAACTTACAAACCCAGTCACAATGATAAAGATGAAGTGGGATATATGCTATTCTTCACAAACACCCGAAGTGAGAAAAGTGAGGTAAAGTTTGCCAAACCTTGTGCTGTCTCCGGCTGTTGGTAAGCCTCTCATCTGTCGCTCTGTTCATCCTACTGAGGGATCCCAAAAATGCGTTTATTTTTAACAAGGTCCTAGTTAATGTCGGTTTGGCTTTACAGTTTGTGCGACACATTTCAAGATTGTTTTATTAATACATGGCAAAGTAATGTAGCTTGTAAAGAAGCGTCTCTGAACAACGGTTTAAAACCATATTTAAATTGACAAAAGGGGCAAAGTTCAAGTATAAGCGCGGCAAAATCTTAAAGGCGCCGCAGCATTAAAACCAGAATTTTTTTATTTTTTGCATTTAGTTTAATCTCTATTTTGCCATAACACTAATCTCTGAGGGGGAAAAAAACGTGTTTTCACTAATACGTTTAAGAATATTGATAGACTTACACAACACATTTTTGTGAAATCTAGCTCCTTCAATTACAAAAAAATGTACATTTATTTATTTTCTTTAATTTTTGAATGAATGAATGACACATGTTTATATAGCGCTTTTACTGTGTATCACCATACCCCCAAAGCGCTTTACAATCATGTGGAGGGGGGTCTCTCCTCAACCACCACCAGTGTGCAGCATCCACCTGGATGATGCGACGGCAGCCAAGGGACAAAGGCACCAGTGCCCTCACCACACACCAGTTACAGGTGGAGAGGAGAGAGAGATACAGCCAACCAATGGATGGGGATTATTGGGAGGCCATGATAGACAAGGGCCAGTGGGAATTTGGCCAGGACACCGGGGTTACACCCCTACTCTTTACAATGAGTGTCATGGGATTTTTAAAAGTATAGTTTCCCCGTCACTATACTGGTGCATTAGGACTCACACAGAACACCCCCCACTGGCCTCTACCAACAGCAACGCAGGTCTCCCATCCAGGTACTGACCAGGCTCAACCCTGCTTAGCTTCAGGGAGCAACCATGCTTGGGCTGCAGGGTGATATGGTTGACAGAAATCTCCAAAAAAAAGGTTAAAACCTCCTAGCAATACAAAAAAAAAAATAATAATAATGATAATGACACCACCAAAATAGATGTTTAATCTTCAATTTTTATTGATAAATGTCCTCACAAGTAATTTCATAGTTGTGAACCACTTTTACAAGGTCACTTTTCTGTATTGTGAAAATAAAACCATCAAAGCATATAAACACTGTAAACCAATTTGAAACCTATATTGATGGGTGTGAACACACAGAGATGTGAGTTAAGAGTCTGACGAGGAGTCTTTGACGTCTGTGCTCTCCGTGGCCTCGCTGACCTCACTCATTTCTTTACTTTCTCCTCCACTGTCACCGTCTCCCTCCTTCTCTCCATCCTGCACCGTCAGCTTCTCCACCAGGCCAGTAACAGATGTGTCCTGAGATGCTGGAGCCTCTGAGCCCCACAGACGAACACCTGGTTTCTGCAACTGCACATCAGGACAAGTTAGTATTTTGCTTGGTGATTTTTATTTATTTTTTTAATACAAGTAAATATTTCTACCAACATTCGCCACTGAATATGAAAGCAAACTGGTATGTGTTAAATGTGTTTTTGAGAGAGCACACTTTCTAATTGGTAACATTGAATCTGGAGAATACGGATACAGGATTACAAAAAAAAACTAAAAATAAAAGTAGCAGTTTCATTTTTGAAGGTGAACCCAATTTAGCACCGTCTAATTTTTAAATTAAAATCAGTGGAAGGTGCGACTCAATTGCACTGACCAAATTTAAATGTGTGAATCCTGTTACTAACACTTATCTACCTACAATAATTGGGCAGTAATTATCAAAGATAAAAATACATATTTTTGATTAGGTATTCAAAAACCACTTGGCTCACAAGTTGGCACAAGCCTCCTTCTGAGTTGAACATAGATGCATCGTGACTACTGTGAGAGTCCTAATCAAACAGTCGGAAAATCCGTGAGGAGGCAAAATTTAATGTTTGTGTTTTGTTTTACCAAAGATTAAATAGAGATTTTTGCCTTTCACATATGTTCAGTGGGTGTAAAGGTTCAGGTTACAATTTACAATTGTTTATTCATCTTCGTTTGAGGATTTAATCATTAAATGTAACACACCTCATCTGCCATCTGTGTGAGATTCCTCTTCATGGCATAGGCATCTTCTCCATCTGCATAATATTTGGGCTCCACTTCACTAATCCTACAAGCACCAGGAAACATTTGGTAGGACTGTGATGCGATGCAATGCAATATCACAACGTCAAAAAGTAACACAATGCGCTTTATGTCTCTCCAGTTTATCATGATACATATTCATACGCAGTTATAAATGGTGGTTAAACCAGAGCTGTTTTTGAAAATAAGTTAATTCTATTCCTAACAATCTAACACTAATTTAGCACAATTAACAGTTACTCATCCATTTAATTATACTGATGTTTTTTTAAGTTGAACTGCTTCTGAAGGGTCACTAATCAAGAAATTATTCTTTATTCCTCTTTATTCATTTTAATTGTTTTCTATTTAAAGCACCCTGTGAAAGTGAAGAGACACCTGCAGTTGTTTCATTGTGTTACACTCCATCTAGCACTTTATAAAATTTAATTTGTAGCTAATACATTCATTTAGATTTGATCAACTGACAGTCCATATTCTTTCACTGTACAATATAATAGAACCGGGGAAAAGAAGTGATACTCACTGAAACTTAAGTGTGTTTGAGTACAAGTGAAGAGCGGCCCGGTTACTGAAAAACAAAGAGAACCACAGTCAGGAAAATCACTCCAGAAAACCTCTGAAGCCTGATATGGTTATAGAGATTGTATATCCTACCTCTTCCTGACATGTAAAGAGACATATTTGGCATTGAAGTTCTCAATCATGGCTCTGCTGGCTTGATCCATCAGTTTTTGAGCCAGTCCAAGACGCCTGTGAGAGCGTTTAACTGCCTATATTAAACACACAGCAGGATTTATTATACAGAAGACAAAACAACATCAGCATAAATGACAAGAAAGAGCAGCAAATGTTTTGATATTAAAAACAATACCAGTGAGGTAATGTGTCCATGAGGCACATCATCAGGATCCTCCTCCCTGTAAAATTTACATTATATTTATTTCATTTGATTAAATTATTTAATTGAAATAATTATTCATTTGATTTACTGATTATAACATTCATTATCCTTACTTACAAAATACCCCCCAAAAAAACAACAACTTGTGTCTTCATTCACCCTCACACAAGGGTAATGATGAAGAAAATTCTGCCCTCATGCCGTTCCAAACCCATAAAAAATGATTTTCCTTTTAGAACATAAAATGATATGTTTTGAAAAATGTTTCCATTGGTCTCCGGTCGTTTTGTCCATGCAATGCACAGAACTGCATTCTTTAAGTTTCACGAGATCATACAGGTTTGAAACAACATGAGAGTGGGTTATCTATTTGAGCGGAGTATCCCTTTATCTTAAAGTGATAGTTCACCCAAAAATGAAAATTTGATGTTTATCTGCTGACCCCGGGGCATTCATGATGTAGGTGACTTTATTTCTTCAGTAAAACACCAACAACGATTTTTAACTCAAATAAACATCAATTTTTCATTTCTGGGTGCCAAAAATGGTTTTTACAGACATCTCACACAAATTAAATAAAGAAAAACAAAACTTACATTTTAGCCAAAACATATCCCACTATCTTCCCATTCTCATCCTCTGCGATGTATGACAGCTGGAACACAAACACAGCAGTTCAGCACATGATAATCATTGTTTGTATTAAGATCAGTGTCAGTCTCAGACCTGTGGCCAGGACAGGCCGTGGTAGAAGTAGTACTTCATCTGATAGTTCTCAGGAAGACACAGCAGGTTGCAGTGCTGCATGTTCATCAGATCCTCTGGCTGGAAACATGTAAAAGAGAAAATTTTCTTTACCTGCTATCTGCAGTAATACTAAATAATTCACATTAGCCAAAACTAATCCTTTTATTCTAATATCCAGAGAGAAGCTGGAAGATAGTCACGTACAAAATAAATATGACATTTTTAGTGCTTGACTGACATAAGTGTACGTCTGAAATAAGACATTTGGTCAATTATTCAGACACCAGATATATGCAGTTTTGTACTAGTGGGTCCAGAGCACTATAGTTAGTCTATGGTTCATACAAAATAAAGTGAACTGTGACATAAATAAAAATTCTCCATACAGTGGACTACCATTAAAATCAATACAAATGAATAAATAAAATTGGGACCAAAAACAGATATTGTTTGGCTTAATTTTTTTTCTTATTGATAAAGCAACCTTTTTAGAAAACAGACTTTGCAAAATTAAGCATTGCTTGGTAATTGGTAGGGCTGCAACAACGAATCGACTGGCAAAGAATTTCATTTGATTATTGAAAAAAAAAAAAAAAAACACTTTAGTTGAGTGAACACACTCGCGCACTGATGCTGGCAGAGTTCAGCGTCTCATAGACAGGGCAGAGCCAAAATAAAAACGAGCAGAGGAAGAGGAAAGACACATGGCGGAGTCATCCAAGGTGTGGGATACAGTAGTAAAGCAGGGGCGGTATAGTTACTTTGCACTGCAAGACTAAAGACACGCTGGACCATTCATTTTTCAATCATGTATAGCTACACTGCAAAAAAAGCTTCTCTTACTTAGTAATTTAGTCTTGTTCCAGTCCAAATATCTAAAAAAAACTCAAATTAAGATTACTAGACAAGAAAAATGGCATGAGAAAATTCATTGTTTGAGATTATTTTCTTACCCCACTGGCAGATAATTTTGCTTGTTTTAAGAAAACAAGACATAATTTCTTATGCTATTTCATGTCTCTAGTAAATGTATCTTGATTTAAGATTTTTTATATACTTGGGCTGAAAACAGGACAAAACTACTAAGTTAGAAAAGCATTTTTTGCATTTGCATTATTTTTCCCATATAGGTTGTTATTGACAAATATATTTGTGTGTGTTGTACTTTTTAATTTCATTTTAAAGTTATTTTATAGCACTTGGTCATCTTAAGCTGTGTTTAAATGTGGTGTATAAATTAACCTTGCACTTATTACAATGATGGTAATATTTTAATAAGCTTCCAGTGAACTGGAGCGAGAGAAAGAGAGAGTGTGTGTGTGTGTCTGCAGTGTAGTGTAGTTCTGACATTCAAACAAAATCCTGTTACATTTTCTGATTTGTATTTTTCTTTATTTTTTAATCAATTATTTATATATTTTTTTAAGTCTATATATATGACAGATGTAAAGTATAAATGTGTGTTTTTTGTGTTAGTCCATTATTTTTGTATTTTATTATTATTATTATGACAGCTCAAGGAGCAACATGTTTGTGCACTTTCTAAAGATTTAAGTTCTGTTTTTGAATAAAGAGTTAAAAATAAATGCTTTTCCTGTTTTTTTTTAATCCGATTCATAGATTAATAGAAAAATAATCAACAGATTAATCGATTATTAAAAGCCCTAGTAATTGGTTGACTTAAATTGGTATTATCTAACTGTGTACTCAAATTTACCAGCAGACAGCCTTCAGTGTAATTCAATACATGCCTTTCAATAAAACTTGTTTTGACACGGTTTAACAGCTCATATTTTTCTTTTTCATATTGTACTACCATTTTCTAAAGTATAGTGAATAAACTGGGATAATGTGATAAATGATGAAGGTGTCTTAATCTTTTTTTTTTTTTTTTTGAGTGTAAAAGGATAAAGAAGTAACGTAACGTTACAAAACACGGCCCCTTTAAAACCTATTAAACCCCAGAACGTGTATAATTCAAGTAAAACGTCGTAGACACAATAAAAAGACAAATAATATTGAATACAATCGTACAGAACGCCTCAATGATGCCCAAAATGTGTGTTTGAGGCACAGACACAGTCTGGTGACTGCACTAATGTCTGGTGTTTAGGTTACTCACCCGAGCGTTGCGTATATTCATTCTGCCTTCTGGATCGTTTGATAAATATATTATACGATATTAATACAGCTGTCAAATAGAGACAAAGATATTTCGATAGAATCGAATAAGCATGCAGATAGACACAGCTACACCACTACAACCATGTTGTCCATGACCGGAAGACGGATGCTGGGACTGTAAAGTTCTTCCGGTGATAATGATAATAAAAGTCCTCTAAAAGCAACGAAACGAAGGTGTATGTTAACACAAAAAAATAATTTATAAAATATTTGTTTTTAATAAATTATTTATATTGTAAATCCTATTTTATTATTATTACTATTATTATTCTACTATTAAACTATTAATTCCTTCAGGCCTTTATTCTGTTTTTATACATTTAATATTATTAAAGCTTTTTTTTTTCTGGGAATTTACACTACTCTTCCAGTCTTTCATGTGTTGTTCATAAGCATTTTTAAATTGTGATAAATATTATGTAATGCACATGGAAATCCTATTTAAACAAGTGTACGAAAGTCTTTTCCAGGTCTGGACAAAAACCAGTCATTATATAATTTTACTGCAATATTGGCTGCACTGAAACGAGTCAGAGACATTAAGGGAATATACAAGGACCAGATGAAAAAAGCAGTGAGACACATGTGAGGCATCTTAACTATGCTTTATTGTAAAAGTAGTTGTCTATTATAATACAATAGAAAACACTGGGCAGAACTTTTACAGAGATGTTAAATAACTCACATGTAGACCCCCAAAAAAGAAGCTAAAATTAAAAAAAGAGTTACAAAAGCCAGGCAAGCAGTTATTCCAAAAGTGTACTCTTAAATAAATCACTTGTTCTAGGATGTTGAGATTCAGTGCGGTCAAAAACTCACCCTCACAACACATAGAATAACAGAGTTGGTATTAGACACTGGTTCAGCAGAAAGCAAGCAGAAAGAGACCGTGCCCAAATGAGGGAACAAACATTAAAGCTCATCTACTAAATTATTTACAGAGATGGGGAATGTAATACATCTGCTTTAATAAAACTAAACATATTAGTGGCTCATTAAGCAAATTGGTGGGAACCTTAAGACATGGTTGCAGTACATGCACTGGAATCTTCCTTTTGAATGGTCCAATTATAACATTACTTTGTTGATTTCTACATGCTAGCTTAAAACAAAAAAAAGAAAAAAAAAGAAAAGGCCATCACTACAGGAGCAGCTTGTACTTTTATACCACTTCAGAAATGTGAGCAGTATTTAATGTAAGACTTTTGCTTGTTGAAAGAGGAATGCATAACAGCAGCTTTGCTTTTCTTTAAGAAAAAGCAGCACAGTATAATATAATACCATAATGATGCTTAAGTGCATAACCAAGAACCGTAATGAAATATAGAACAAAATAATGAAAAAACCTCCTATAAAGCATTTTATATCATATTGCGCTGGTTATGTTTAATAGCATACAAAACAAGTGTCTGCTAATCTTGTTGGTCCTTCTATAAATGCAAAGTGCATCTTCAAATACTTAAGTGCCCTTTTCTCTCTTATTTCAGGCACTCGTCTTGAGCTGATTTTTAAAGAAGGCTTCAGCTCCTCATTTCGGGTCGTCCTCTTCTTTCAGAGTTTGTGTGGGTTCACCCATTTGTATGTACCCTCGTAGCGGAAGCCCACCTTCTGTACCAGCTCATCCGCCTCAGCGGGACCACGGCTATGAAGAGAGCCAGACACATCACATTTATTTAAAAACAACAAGAAAACAAAAAAACAAAACAAAACAATGCTTGTTTTACCTTCCGTATTTGTATTTGATAGGTGGCGTCTTCTCCTTCTCTATCTTATGGAGCAGAGGAGTGAAGATCCTCCAAGCTTCCCTCAACTCATCACTTAAAATGATAAAACAAGTCATGATGTTTCAGAATTATTATAACACCACATTCCTGTTGAGATCACTGCAAGAAACGCACCTTCGTACAAAATGCATCTGGCTGCCACAGAAAACGTCCAGAATCAGACGTTCGTAGGCATCAGGCAGCTTAACATCCTTTGAAAAGGGAAAAAAAGGGGAGCGCATTTATGAAAGTCATTTTTATAAATGTGAATGAATGAAAGGTGTGCGTTTTACCCTGTATCTGCTGTGGTAGGTCAGGTCCAGCTCAGTCTCTTCAGGGCTGAAATAGACTCCGGGTTTCTTGCTCATCATCTTGGCGTAGATGGCCTCGTTGGGCTGCACACGCACCACCAACTCATTCCTCCTGCACTGAGAGTTAAAGATGTCTCCAGGAACATCTGTGAACTGCAGCCTCACCTCTGCCTTCCTCTCATTCAGAGCCTTTCCACACCTGAGGACGAAGGGAACACCTGGATACAGAGAGAGAGGGAGACAGGGGTAATAAACGGTTTAATAAAATATCAACATATTCAGGAACAGAGAGACTGTTGGGTAAAACGTGTGTGCTAAAATGTATTTAGCATTTTAGATAAAGACAAGAGCAAAGGGTTAGTAAAGCTTCTCATTTAAGGTCAAAACTTTCTACGTTTGGCTTGTAAATATTAGCTAATTAGCAAATCACTTACCATCCCAGCGTTCGTTCTTTACATAAAGCACTGCTGTGGCAAATGTAGCCTGAGTAGAGCCTTCAGGGACAGTTTTATCATCTAGATAACCAAGTTTAGCCTCTCCTTCTCCATCTGGATCTCCCACATACTGACCCAAGACCACATCTGAGAGGGAGACCGGCTCGATGCACTTCAGCACCTTCACCTGTAGAGGAGCAAACAACAAAATTAGATCAATAATACCTGAAGAGAGCTATCCTGGGGCCTGTTCCATAAAACAAGTTCACCAAATAAGCCAGGCTTATGGCAGATAGTCGGACTTATTTGAATACAAATTAACTGGCAATAAGACTAACTGAAATAAGCCTGGCTTGTTCTCTAATCTTGTTTTATGGAACAGGCCCCAGGTTATTTTATATGTATCTCAGCAAATATCTGGATTTTAAGCAATACGCTAAGCTGTGATTGACACACGCAAAATAAAAACAACTTTTAGCAGCACACATGGGCAGAAAAAAACTTGTCCTATGACAAGTCTTATAAAATAAGAATAATAATAATAATAATAAATACACAAACAAACAGGGGCCTGTTCCATAAAACAAGATTAGAGTATAAGCCAGGCTTATGGCAGATAGTCTGACTTATTTTAATACAAATTAACTGGCAATAACTCAGACT
>JAUMHP010000080.1:4075207-4088017 GCA_032361065.1 Enteromius trimaculatus
GTTTACCAAATAAGCCAGGCTCATGGCAGATAGTCTGACTTATTTTAATACAAATTAACTGGCAATAAGTCAGACTATCTGCCATAAGCCTGGCTTATTTGGTAAAAGAACAAAAAAGAGAGACAAAAAAATCTAATTTATACTGTTAAAAGCATTTAAAAACAAAAAAGCAACACAAAATAAAAGTTGAAATAAACATAAAAAAATCTGTAGCAAAAAAAAAACAGACATTCAAACAGCTTCATTCACACTGATAAAATCCTTGAAAAACCGTAAACTCAAAATAATCTGTACAAAACAAACAAACCCTTACGATTAAAAGTACAAGTCTACTTCACTGTACACACAGAAGTCTTCAAAATAAATAAATATATAAATAAAACCCTATTTTTATAGAACTACTTCACAAACAAAACAGAGAACAATGCAAAAAAGAAAAGAAAATCAGTAGAAAACAAAAATGACTCTACGTCACACTGCTAAAAGTTTTTAAATAAAACTAAAAACAGGACACAATTTTGTATTACAGTGCAAAAACACTCAACAAAACACTAAATAAAAGCAAATAACCTAAAGCACAATATAAAAAAAAAAAAAGAGAGAGAAAGAAATAAGGACATGGAAAAGCCTAAACCTACTTCACATGGTTAAAATTCTAAAAACAAACAAACAAAAACACACACACCCCGTGGGTACTACACAAAGTCACCATAACATACATTTCAAATCAATTATTCTGTAGAGCAAACCAAAAATGAACACTACCCTAAAGCGTAATGTCAGACCTTAATTTATATACGCTACACTATGCCAACCTTTTATGCTAATGGGTAACTGTAAGACCGTGGTGATGGAGGAATAAATGTGATATATCTGCTCCTCAATGCTACATTCAGGATTATTCAGATAAGCCCCTGAACAGAGTGCTGCAGGGGGCAGCTGTACACAGTTCATTGGCTGACCGGCTCGTTACCTTCTCATCTCTAACATCATCAGAGCTGGTGGATGCAGGCTTCTCCATGGCAACCAGACTGAGCATCTGCAGCAGGTGGTTCTGCATCACATCACTGGAGACAGCAGGGAGGGGAATGCATTCATTTACAAATTTCGCTTGATTAGAATATCAAAATCCTCACAACCTTTGAAGGGAATCCTCACGGAGAAAAAGTGCAATCTATTTTTAAACACTTGTTGATTTATCTTTGAAAATAAGCATTTTTATTTGCATTTTCTTTTTTTACGGACTACTTTTATGGTGCCTCACACAATGCACTTTCCTTAAACGGAACATTTTGTGAAAAGAAAATCATACGGGTTGAGTTTTTGGTAGACTACACTTTCATAACAACGCCACAGTGTCACAGATGAAAAAATAACCTTAAAAGCAGGAAAACTAACCGAATGATACCAAAATCGTCAAAATATCCGCCCCGGCCCTGGGTACCGAACGGCTCTTTGAAGGTCAGAACCACACATGCCACACTGTCCCGGTTCCATATAGGACCAAATATCCGGTTTCCAAACCTTTCAAATAGAAAACCAGGAGAAACCGTGACTAATGAGACACAGATACAGGTGAAGAGATTTTAACCCTTAATTATGCATAAATGACAACTGTGTGTGACAGCCAGTGAAAAGCAGCAGGCAGGCAGGGATGAAAAGGGTCACAGAGGCAGCGGAAAAGGGAAAGAGCCGCACCTGAGAACCATGAGGTTCTGGACCATCTCTTTGCCGAGGTAATGGTCTATACGGTAAATCTGGTCCTCAGTGAAGAGAGAAGAGAGATGACTGGATAACTCCTCTGAGCTCTGCAGGTCACGTCCAAAAGGCTTCTCCACTATTATCCTGTTCCAGCCTCTGCAAAACATACAAACACAAAACAAACTACGCCTCGTATCTCGCCCAGCAATATTTTAGAATTATTAGCATTAGTAATTCACTATTTGCTTAGGCAACATTTTAAATGAGGTTTTATTTCTATACTTTTATTTCTCAAGTTTTAGTAATATTGGCATTAAAATAGTACTGTCAGGGTTTACTAAAGACATACAGTGAACAATTAGCAATAACAGTTCATTTCTGAATATGCACTGAATATGCATTTTTCATATTCTGGAAATTCCCCTTAACAGATGAAAATACGACGATAAAGATATCGCTTTTTTTTTTTCTGTACATTCAAACTAATGTTTTATTGTGAATGAAAGATTGAGCTAAAGATGCAGGTAATTGCTCAGTCAATCTCTCTCATAGTACTTTATACATAATACAATAAGCTTTTAATGAAGCAACTCAACATTCCTTCGTTACTAGCTCTAAAGTGACGCTTTCGAATCAATAACGGATTTAAAAGCAGCTGCAAGTCTTTGCTCCTCACTTGGTGCTCATGCACTGATGTTTGATGTTCTTGCTGACGTCGTGGTAGACGCTGGGCGGCAGGGCGAGGTAGAAGAGGCGGTTGGCCTCAGCTCCTCCAGGAAGGGACAGCAGGTGAGTGTTCAGGTTAGCGAAAGAGGATTCATCCACATACTTCCCGCTGATATATGAGTTTCTGCTAAAGAATGCAGCAAGGCGATCAGCTTCAGAATCTGCCACCTAAAGAAAGGGGGAAAAAATGACAAGATATTTTAGCATACTGTACATTAAATAGGGAGTATAGAGACAAATACACATGCAGAAAGTCTCTGAGCTGTCACCTTCATGTAGGGCATGCAGGCTGTGCGTATGGCACCCACGGTCAGATCAGAACGTGCAAATCCTACAAAATATGTCTGTTCAGGGAGAAGGCCATCTCTGAACAACCACCTACAAGAGACAGATGTTCATACTGATCAAAGGTTTAGGTGTCAATAATAATTTCTGAAAGAAATTAATGCTGTTATTCAACAGAAACAGACTAAATCAAACGGACAATAAAATAATATTTTTACAAAAATATTTTAATTTCAAATAAATGTTGTTCTTTTGAACTTCAAAGTACTCTGAAAAAAGGAAAAGATATATTCAAAAACCTAAACAAACAGTAATAATTGTAATTTTGGTACAATATTGTTAAATATGTAGTATTTTATTTTACAATATGGTTAAATAAATGCAGACGTAGCCAGCACAAATAATACAAAATGATAACAAAATAATAAAATAAAACACTAGTAGTAAAATATTTATTATTATTTTATATGTTGTCCAAAATAAAAGTTTTTGTTTACATAATGTGTGTGTTTCTGCTGTGTGTATGTATGTATGTATGTATGTATGTATGTGTATATATACACACATATATAAATAGAAATAGAAAATCCATAAAAAGTATGTATAAATATTTAATATATAAATGTAATATTTTATCTATACATGAGTGTGTGTGTGTGTGTGTTTATATTTATATATGCATAATAAATATACAAAGCACACACATATTTTATGTAAACAAAAACATAAGCGTTTGACAGCACTAACATATTTTTAAAAAGTTAGAAAATTCTCACCAGATCCAAATGTTAAATGTGATCCTGGACCACAAAACCAGACTGTCACTGGGGTATATTTATAACAACAGTCAGTAATACACTGGGTCAAAGGGCCAGGTTTTTTTTTTTTTAGGATATTAAGTAAAGATCATGTTCCATGAAGATATTTTGTACATTTTCTACTGTAAATATCAAAACGTGATTTTTGATTGGTAATATGCATTACTAAGAACTTAATTTGAACAACTTTAAAGATTTAAAGAACTTTAAATGTTCTGTATTTAAATTTTTTTTGCACTCTCAAATTTCTGATTTTCAAATAGTTGTATCTTGGACAAATATTGTCCAATCATAACCAACCACACATCAATTCAAAGTGTATTTATTCAGCATTCAGTGGATGTGTAAATCTTGATTTAGAAATATTGATCCTTATGATTGGTTTTGTGGTCCAGCATCACAGATTGTAAATCATTTAAATAAATAAATAAATAAATAAATAAATAAATAAGGGTACTCACCACAAAGTTGGGTAGATTTTCTTTTTCGCCAAATCTCCCTACAAAAAGAACACATTTGTTGTCTTTATTAATAAATTGTACTGTGTTTTATAGTACAAACGTAAAAAAAAAATCTTTTCACAGAAATGTGCAAAAATGTGGCAAGACAGAGTTATTGAACATTTATCTCACTTTACATTTGTTTGTCTCTTTATTTTAGTTTTTTTAAAAATGCGTGCATCTATTTTCACCCACAGATTTTAGTCACAATACAAATACTGATGATTCATCCTGTTTGCACTCGTATATACTGTACAAACTTTCTCCAAGTGCTCATTAGGATAGTGACTTTATTGCTTTTGTTGTGTAGTCTTTCAGGACTGAAAAATACATTTACAAAGAAAAGAAATCTGCATTTGTTTATATTTAATGGTGCCTGTAAGTCAAGCCAAGAAGGAATTAATTTTTTTAAATAGAGTATATTCTGATTATAGTCAACTATCACCATGAATCACTGAGATTGAAGAGCAATCAAAACATATATGAGAACTGCCATAATATCCGTGGAACACAGTGACTAAAAACATCTCATTATAAAGATAACTAAATAATAAATGCAAAACACACAAGAGCAAGATATAACACAGCTTAAAATAACAGTCGACCCATCCCTGCTCCGTGTGATTCCATCTTCTCAATGCAAAGGTCATTGATCTCAGCAGATCCGCTCCACACCCAATCAGACACGAGAAACGCTCTGTGCACGGTGAGACAGCACTATTCTGTTTGTCTTGGCTGATTTATGACATTGTGGGAGAGTCCCATCGCTCCAGATATGCATTATTGGGGGATATTAATAAATATATCAGTTCACCAATTAATCTATTAGTCACTTAGTTAGTTGCTTTGGTTGGCGTTAAGCACTTAGTAATGATGGCTTGACAAAAATTGACCATGACCTTTTACCATAGCAAACTTTGTGAACTAAGCAACTGTATGAAATTATTCTGATAGTGACTCAACATTCCTAAAGAAAATGACCTGTTTTTTGTTCATGACTGAGGAATGTGCATCTCAGTGAAGAGCATGAAGCTAGGGCCATGGGACTGATTTCCAGAACAGTGCATGCAACAATATATATATATATATATAAAAAAGTTACATTAGTAACAAAGTAAAAATGTACATTAATGCATTTGACATCTGGGGTTTTTGTTTCAACCACTTAAGCAGCCTATTAAAATAGATACATCAGACATATTAAACAATTGTTGCTGGAAGCAGATAATACATATTAACAGCTTATTTACTTACAATTGAACCCATTGAACAACATTTTTTGTGTTTTTTCTTTTCCTCTGTGGTATTTTCACAAGAAATTCAATTTAGCAAATATAACAAAGAAAAAAAAGAAAAATTTTCAATATTGATAATAGGAAATGTTCACTGAGCAGCAAATAATTGCAAAAAAAATTCTGATCTAATGATGCTGAAAATTCAGATTTGAATTACAGAAACAAATTCGATTTTAACAAAAATTCAAATATCATTTTAAATTGTAATATTTTACAATATCGCCATTTTATACGAACTGTATTTTGATCAACTAAATAAAGCCTTTGTGAGCATAAGAGACTTTCAGTGGCTGTATATATATATATATACAAAAATTCACAAATGTGCAATTCAATTCACCTTCGGCAAATAACAATACATATTTTTATACAAGTCAAGACAATATTTCGAGATAAAAATGTTTTGGAAATGGAATGGACAGGATTATTTAAGCACATCTGCTTTATCTTCATATTTTACTCAAGCAAATCATTAAAGGCCTAGATTTATTCTGTTACTTATTCTAAAGTTTGTGCAAAATATAATAAAATATAAAACGTTTTTTGTCATTGAAAAACAGCAAGTTGGCAACTGATGAGCAGACTCCACAAAAGTTCTATAATTAGCAGAATTTCTATAGCATAGATTTTTTTTATTATTTATAGCTTTAATGTGCTACTCTACATAGCTAACGACTCCTACTCACACCTGACTTATAAGTTAGTTAGAAATTTGGTAATGTGGCAGACTGGCTGGGGGTTGATGCACTGAATCTAAGTGGCTCAAGGTTAGACAAATGAGGTGATGTTGCATCTGCATTTTGACATGGTTTCTGAAAGCATTCCAACTAATAACCCAGACCTGGCCAAGCATGTCCCTCTCTCCACTCTCTTTCTGACTGCACCCTCATGCCAAACACAAGCCAGCTCTTTCACCTCTCTCTTCACATCAACTGAAAGAAAAGCGCTGACAGAGAGTGATATTGCATAATCCAGCTCACTAGCACCCATTTAAAAAGGCAAACAATACGAACAGGAAAAGCCAACAGTAACAAAGATCGTTTCACAAAGCTGTTGTGTAAAAACGGACTAGTAAAGAGCTGAACAAAATAAGGAGGAACAAGGAAAATCTAGCCAAAAAAAGAAGGAAGAGGGTTTAAATTTCACAACTAAAAGTTAAGATACAGTCTATTGAGAAATGTAAAAGCCTAAACTATTATAATGCAAACTTCACTTTCACTTTGTTCTTAGTATTTTATAATATTTATTAAAACACTGCGCCTGTCAGGATTCATCACAGTTTAAGTATTGACTCCGAACCTAATCAAGGCTTTCTAGATACAATAAGTCTTTTATCACGTCTAGCCAATCACAGAGCTTCTGTCACCACACTTGACCAAGCTTTCAAGGCTTTAAGCGTTCATGGTCTGTGAACTCAACTGCTGAATTACTCAACCTCCCTGTTCTGTTTGGATGATAAAAGGAAGCCCTATGCTTTTAATGTCCCTTCATGGTTGCATAATTTCTGCTGTACTTCCTTGTACAAAACACCACAGCCGTTTTATTAATTCAGAGGAACCTGAGATTCTCTTCCTTTACTGAATCAGCAGTTAACAGGCTGTGCTGTAAAACAGCAGAGCTGTGACGATACATTGATGCATCGGGAATCGAGAAATGATTCAGCAACAATTCTGAGATTTTTCCGAATGCATCCCAATTCCCCTGAAATTGATTCTGAGCTTAGTTTTGGCACTGCACTCATAAAATTCAGAAAGGTTAAAGCTACTGTAATTACAGGGGTTTTCACAGGTGGCCGTGTGTACATTAATCTTGCATCATTAAAGCATTCTGAGCTGAGGAAGTCACATGACTCGAACACACAAGCGCTCTTCAGCACTCTTCTTCATGAGAATTTGTGTGTGCAATTCTACATCGATGTTATAGCTCCAGCCCTATAAAACAATGGTGTATAACCAAAAGAAACTCCCATGCACAAGAAATAATTTGAACTATTATCTAAATCAATACATTAGTATGATCTTGGTCAAACTGAATCACTTTTTGACAGTCATTTCAATTACTTTGCTATTAAAAATAAAAGGTTTCCAAAGGGTTTTTTGTCGGTTCCCCAAGGAACAATTAGGTTAATAGTTCTTAAAAGAACATTTTAACAATCTAAAGAACCCTTCTCCACTATAAATCCTTTATACAGGCATTAGATTATACCTGTAAACCTTTATTTTATTTAAATATGCCAGTCCACATGTACGTTTTCTTATCTCAAAGAGTCAAGATGCTGCCATTGGTTAGTTTTTTTATATTATTTTTTTACTAGTAGGGATGTAATGATGTAATGACTCCAGTCGGTTGAGATGTTAAACATATCACAATACAACTGGGGGTATGAGTTTGTATGAATGCATCTCTTTCATCTCACCTCTGTTTAAGGCATAATAAAGTATTTTACAGTGGAAACACAATGCTGCTGCTGTTCCATAAGTGCCACCTGCTGGCAGAGATTGAATGTGCATCCTCATTCAGCCCGTCTGCCATTTTTGTTGTTTCATTCAGATGTTTAAAGTAGCATAGATTTACAAAGAAAAACCTATTCTGTTTTTGCTTCAAATTATACAATCTAACCTAAAAACTGCTATGCAACATCTTTGTTTAAATTGTGATTAAAAATGCAGTGGTTGCCTCTAATTTTAATGAAAAACAGCACAGACAAAACCTTAGTTTGTTCATATGAAGAGATTTCTATTTTTTAACGTATTATTTATTTAGGATTAACTTAACATTTACGTTTTGTTTTGTTATTTGACATTTAAATTTCACTAAGAAATAATAAAAGCACACTCTTCATTTATAATTTCTATTTAAAAAAAAACTAAATAAAAAAAGAACTGCGCATCAAATAAGTACTGCGATTCACAACACACGGAGTTATGAGAAGCATTACATCCTTTGTTTTCACAATATTTTAATTAACACGTCTTACCTCCAACAATCCCAACACCACCACCATGAAATGGAAAGCATGGCACAATCATTAATAAACACATGCAGTAATATATAGCAACAGAAGCGGGGGGGTGAAAGTTTGCAGCAGGGACTGGTGGAGGAGAGCCGTCATGGTAGAGTTTACAGTACGGCGACAGAATTCTAAAACGTGGAAATGCTCATTTCTCAAACTATATGCAATCATGCAGTAAGTGCTTTATAATTACTAATAAGCAATATGCTAGTATTATGCACGCGAACAAGCAAATAGTTCATAGTGAAGTGGTCCCTAATCTAAAGTGTTACAATTTTCTAAATACGGTGTTTACATGTACATGCAACCGAAGTATAATAATTTAAATTAAGAATTGGAATTTGTGAACTCAAGATTATGGTCTTAAACTGAATCAGGCCATTAAATTGAGGTGTTCGCATGATTCAGTGCTTAACAGAAGAACATTGTCTATTTTCAGATTAATATTATAACACACATGTAGTCACAGTAAAGAAAAAGTAACTCAAAACATGAATTCCGTCAATAGATGTAAAGTGTACCAAATGAGACAGTTCATGGCTGCAGATAAGACTGTATTAACTCCTCATTAGTTGAGAAAGATATTTAAATACAGTACACCCCATACACACTCGCTCTCAGAGACTCACCGAGGCACCCATGATGATAAAAATATGAACGTCAGACTGGTGAAATTCCACATCATCATGTAGCTCTTTCCTCAGCTGCCCAAACACTTCAGAGCGTGAGAGGGGAAGGCTCATCTTGTCTGTCAAGAGGTCAGAAAAACATGAAACCATAAATATCGAACAGCCCTCACGTTCATACAGTCAATAAATGTATGTTAGGATTTTGCAGCTATCTGAATTTATACAGTATTACAGCTGTATCATTTCTATTAAAAGTAATTTACTTTAGTAAGTTTAAGAAAAGTTGAGCAAAACGTTAAATGAACAATATGTAAAGGGGGCCAAAATATTCCTAATAACAAACTGTAGGACAGTGAAAATGTTGACAGAGCAGTTAATATGTAAAGTTGTTTTGGAAGAGGACAACAAAAACAGCAAAATAACACTTAAATGGAATTTTAGAAAGAAACTGGTCTATCACTACTAAAAAATGATGCATGATGATTCACATGCAAAAGGTGTTTTCATACACATACAGTACAATGTCAAAGGCGTTAGTATGAACATTAAACAACACAATATCAACAAACAACCACAAAGCAAGTTTGTGAACTAAATTTCCTGATTCTAAAAGACATACATGCTACCTGGGGGGAAAAGTTAAATTATATGCATTTATTAAAGTTCTACATTATCTGCCAAGGCACTTGCACTCTATAGTGAACAGACACACAACTATAGTGTTGACTAGTAATTTGACATATAACTGGGATGCATTGGGATGACAAAGTCCTACCACTGTGTTCAGGGACTGTAGTCTGTGCTCTCTCTGTCGCATACAAGAAAGATACACAGAAACCTCGTGTGACACAAAAACACAACCTCCCACAAACCCACACTCTGAACTTACAGTAATGTTATTAGCACAATCCCTTATTTAAAAGGGCTCAGCATGGCAATGACTGGACTAACAGCTTGCTGATTATTTCACGCAATGCATCACATTCAAAACGAATGCCTTAGACATAGTAATCCTGTATAAACGGAACATCATATTCTACGAGATAAAAGGGAAAATCTTAGGTTAACAGACAGCAGAGCATAGACTGCATGACAGCATGCTACTTACTTTTAGTGCTGTTTACAAACCGAACAAAAATAGCAGGATTTATTTAAAGGCAAAAGAGCTGTAACAGATTCAGCGTAACAAAAAAAAAATGTAACAATACCGACTACAGTGTCATTTTTTTAAAAACAGTTTCCTTCTTCCCTGTTGAAATGACACTGCAGGCTTCTGTGATTTTATTGGTGTAGAGAGGGACTCACCAGCGCTCGCTCGACTGCCCATCATGGCTGGAGTATATGACGTCACCGCGCAACCGCGCTGAGGATAAGTCAAGTGGGCGTGGACAGACCGCAGGAGGGCGGGGCCTGTGGATAATAGCCGAGTGCCGTATGGCCCTGTAACAGCCCACGCAGGGCGGTGATTGACAGCTAAGCGCTCCAATGGCGTGCATGCTAAACGCTCTTTAGCCCAATGGAGAACGCACATACCTAATAAATATTAAGTTCTGCTGATAAGAGATAGAAAAAAGTCGCCCTAAAAGAAAGTCAGCATGACACTGCAGATAAAAATAAACCCGCACCAAAATAAAATAACATACTCAACATTTAAAAATTGTAACAATTAAGCCTATTGGCATATTATATATAGCGCTACTTTAATGATTTAAACATTTAGCATAACGTTAGCAACCGCAGAACAACATATTCTATTGCATTAGCGCCACCTTGTGTTAATGTGCATAATTTAAGTAGTCTGACTCAGAAATAGCTAAACTGTTATAGCTACAGCAAAAACATTGCACTGCACACGTTGCTTACAAAAACCATTTTAATTCATCAACAGCTTTCATTTAATAAATACATTATTCAAATGCTAACTAATCAAAATAAAGGACTAAGAAGACTAGAGGAAAGTGTGCATTATTCGACAATGATTTTAGTACATTCGGTCAAGTTTAATTTAACCATTTAAGATTAAGGTGACTTTGATTTATAAACGTACATTATAGCAAAACAGTGATGCAACATTTGTATGTTTAACTATTCCATAAGCTTCTGTTTTATTGCAAAATAAATGAAAAAAAATCTGATGGAGGACAAGCCCCGTTTGACTTCATATCAGATGAAAGACCAGTGCTGATAATTGTTGGCAGGATCACAGTTTTTCATGATGATGTTGCCATACTCCACCATTAGACACTTATTAAAAAGAGCATTGTGGACAAGATATATCTGCAAATAATTACAAATACATAAAATTAAGATAATGTCTATAAGACAACACCCACAATATCTGGGATCACATGATAAAATTGTGGCATAATAGTAGGCTACATTGACTATTTGTGACATTATGCTGACAGAGGCAAAAGGATGTTAGGATATGTACCACACCTGTTGGGAAGCAAGAATGAAACTCCAAGTCTGCTGTGGAGCCGGGACGGTTCCTTCACCCTGAAAGTTGCACAGCTCCACTCGCACGGGTTCAGGCTCGATCGTCGCATGCAGACAAAGCTGCTTATCAATATTATGTCTCAGCTCCTGCTGTGACGTGTATTCAAAATACTACAAAGCAAAACAAAAGTTTTAAAGTATAGAAAAATAGCAATAAAATATTTAAAGTAAAAAAAATATTTTTGTGCTATTTATTTACTATTATAGTATTTATTATTTTAATTATTATTTTTTATTAATTATTTTATTTTTATTTTTTGCAGCACACTTGTATTTATGTTGGCCAAACAAGCTACATAAATCTTTGTAAAAGTATTAATAATAGAAAAAAATAAAAGTGTGGATGACAGCAATTATCAAGCAGTTATCATTAAAGCACCTGATTGATTCCCATGTTGTGGCAAATGAATAAAATCACTGACTTCCCTCCAGGATTCTTCTCACCAATATCAAGACAAGTGTTTGTAGCTATGTTCCTCAACTACAATACAATATGCACGCAAACAAAAAAATAATACAATTATATTATATTATATTATATATTTAATTGGAAATAGCTTAATGCAATAAATCTGAAATTACAACACTACATTACCGATCCAAACAACACAGGGTTCAAATCAGGCACAAAGGCCTCAGTGTAAACATTTTCGAGGTACCAGGAGAAATTTTTACAATGCAGCCTTTCTTTGAGTCGCAGTCGCTCACTGATGTCCCTATATGATTTCTGTTAGGTAGAAAAGAGAAATAAGAGAGCTGTAAAATTAAGAGTGTCTGTATTTAAAATACTGTAAATGTAAAGATTTCTCTTACCTCCGCTGCAACAGCAGCAGCCTTTTTATTTCTGTTGTAGAAAATCTTTTTGTAATCATCCATCCAGACTTCTGCGAGGCGAACCTGGTTGCGTGCAATCACATCTATGCTTTTTGGGAAGGAATGGGGACTTCTGGTGCGAAAGATGTGACCGACCACCGAACAGGGAATGATTTCTAGACTACCTCCACACAACCATACCTGGAAGAGCCGGTATAATACATAATAAAATTAAACAATAGAATTCATAATGCATAATGTATGACACCAGAACAATGTGAAAAAGTTTTGTTTTATCCATATAATATTAAAGTATTTCTATATATTTACAATTATTTATAGTTTGCGTATACATACACACTATATATATATATATATATATTTTAGTGCTGTCAAATGATTAATCGCGATTAATCGCATCCAAAATAAAAGTTTTTCTTTACATAATATATGCGTTTATGCGAAGTTTATTTATTATGTTTATATTAAAACACACACAAACAGTATATATTTGGATAGTATTATATATAA
>JAUMHP010000080.1:4091235-4109222 GCA_032361065.1 Enteromius trimaculatus
TTTTTAATCTAATAAATGCAGCCTTGATGAGCAGAAGAAACATCTTTAAAAAACATTAAATATCTTACTGACCCCAATTTTTTTCAACGGTAGTGTATATGATAAAAATGACAACTGGAAAAAGAAAGTATCAAAACTATTTTTAATATTTAACAATAACAAAACTGTACCAAAATTAGAATATTGTCAAATATTAAACATTTCTGTCCTTATTATAAAAAGTTCTTTCAATGGATGAGAAAGATAGAAACCTGTGACAAGGACTTACCCTAAATGACATTTCTATGTTTTCAGCTCCCCAAAACTCCATCTGATCATCATAAGTTCCTATCTGTTCAAAGAACTGCTTGTAAATGGCAAAAAGCCCACCAGCAATAGTGGGTGTCCTGAATGAAAAATGAAACCACATGAAAACTGCTGTGCAACAGCAATATACATGCCATTTAAATTAAAAGGTCTTATGAGAAAGGTGTCTCGGTTTGTGTAAATTTGTAGATCACTTGCCTGACTGGATAGGTTTCATCTTTCCGTTTCACTCTCTCTTCTTCAGGTATTGTCTCCCAGCCAAAGCTCAGGATCCAGTCAAAGTTCCCACGGGTGTATGTGCGGACAGACATCGCTGGCTTCATGAACTGTAGATTGTTCTTGTTGATGACAGCAATACTTGGGGTCACAACTGTGGTAGGTTTCTGAACTAACCGGGCCAACAGGGGCTCCAACCAACCATAGAAACACTCACCTGAGAAAACACACACAAAAATCAGGTTAAGCCGCCGACGCCAACTTTTACTGTAACACTCAATCCTCATGGCTGTGGTTAATGTATTATAATCTTTTAGAGATTTTAACTGCTAAGGCTCATCTGTTATAGACAGGTGGAGCAAGACCACACCTAAATATTCATCCACTATTATTCAAAATCAGTTTCTAGACTAAGACCCAGACCCTGCTAAACTTACAGTCAGGAGCCACAAGTGGATTTGAGACCTCCATTCAATTTAGTTTTTCTGTGAAAGCCATAGGTTGGGCTGCTGTCCTATATAAAGAAGACGCCAACAGCATGTACTCACAGTGGGAGTCTAGGAAGGCAAGCACCTCTCCTCCAGCCTCTCGTGCACCCATCAGTCTGGCAGCGATTAGACCTTTCCTCTCACGCTGCCTCAGGACACGCACAATCTCAAGAGACTGGACATAGTGCTCTAATGGGGCTTTGAGATGATCTGAAATGTAATAATAATAAAAAAAACAATCCACTAACACTAAACTGCAAGATTTCAGAGGCATTCCTATTGTGTTCTGAATGGTTTTATCCAGGTCTTTATTATTCTGGTCTCTAGATATTGCTTGGCTCTTTCCATCAACATAAGTCCATTGATTTAGTTTGCTCTTTTTAGTGTCTACCTTATTCAAGTAAGGTACCTAAAATGCAATGCATATATGACTTTACTTACCCTGAGTACTTGCATCATCCACCAGTATGATTTCTTTAAGAAAAACAGCCGGTGAAGTATGTAAGACACTGCATATGGTGCGGAGTAGAGTGGACCATGCCTCATTGTGGAACACAATGATCACGCTGGTTGAGGGTAACCGTGGACATCTGCTGAACTTCTGTTTAACGCATCTTGGAAGAGTAACAGTGAACTAGTGCTACATGATCAAAAAGGTAAAATATGAAGAATTTTGCTCAGTCTGCCTGCTGTGGTACTCACTCAGGTGGCCGTGTGTCGACACCAAGACTGCGGTGGAAGGAGATGCGGTCACTGGCAAACTGGTTAAAGCCGTTTCTAGAAAGACCCTCCTGCTTCTCCCTCAGCTCTGTAGGTGTCAAGATGCCAGAGATGAAAGGCTTCCCATCAGCTCCAGGTGCTTCTGGATCCCCCAGAGGTCTCTGTATATGAGGCTTGAGCTCCTCCATGCTGTAGAACCCAGAGGGACATCTGGCATCTCCAGATAACCCAGAAGCCCTTTCAAAGGGTGGTACAGAGGTATACATCGGAATATTCCAGATGCTACTGTAATTCCTATCCACACTGCCGCTGTATCTAGGCTTTAAAGAAAGATCTTGATACCAGTAGCTGGCAAACCTCCACCCTCCTATTTCCAGCAGTAATACCCATAGAATGGTGATTAAAAGGGTCAGTCCCAAGATGCTCAGTTTTATGGGTAGTGTACACTGAGGACGTTGTAAGCTCATCCTAAAAATAAACCAAACAAAAGATTTTATCTAACTTCAGGCATTTGTAGCATCGCAAAATGTCCGCAATAAATTAGTTTGTGCTCTTTTCAATTTAAGACACAAGCAAGCTCATATTAATTAAGGGAATAATGAGTGAGTGGGTGATTTGAGCCAGTGGATGTTTAACGATTCATGCTTATTGTGTCTGAAAAATTACAGACAGATCGCTGTATAGATATTTGTGCTCTAGTTATTTAGCATGATGTTAGCTCTAAACTGCTGGATGATATACAAGCTTTCTAAAATGTAGTGGGGTAATATGAGCCAAAAGTGTTTTACTGTAACTCTACAATAATAGTTTATTAATTTGAGACCAAACATTTTTGTTCTCGGTACTAGACTTGATTTTGTTCTGAAAATGTTAAAACAGATGTTGTTTATGAAAATTTTCCATTGATGTTTTATGAACATTTATAAGTAGGATATCGAGTTCTGTTTTAATTAAGCATAATCAGCTTAACCCAATGTGGCATGATTTACACCTCACTGTTGGCAAGTGGAGCCAAGAAAGCACTTTCAAATTCATTAGAATATTAATCACGTTCCTTAAAGATGTATTTCAAACCAAAAACTTAATTTGGACACTTTAAAAGGCGTTTTCCATCCTCAGATTCCAGATTTTCAAATAGTTGCACCTATGAATATTGCCAAAACTGTCCTTTTTTATGTAAGGTTTGTTGGGATACAACAAACCTTACATAAAAAAAGGCCAGTTGCATAAACTTAGCCTTCATGTTAAGAGCTAGTCTGACCAACTAGCAGTTAGCCAACAGTAATCCGTTTTATTTTATGTATTCATCTAATACTAATATACATGTTTATGAAAGTGAATTAAAAAAAAACTTTGACCAGTCTTAAAGAGAAAAAAAATTAGCTGACTAACTTTTTAGCCTAGTCTTAACCTTTTATGCCACCGGCCCCAGATCTCATTAAGATACAGATTATTTATAAATCTCAATTTTTAAAAACTGCCCCTTTAAGGTTTTATAGTCCAGGGGCCTGTTCCATAAAACTAGTTTACCAAATAAGCCAGGCTTATGGCAGATAGTCTGACTTATTTTAATACAAATTAACTGGCAATAAGTCAGACTTACTAAAATAAGCCTGGCTTATACTCTAATCTTGGTTTATGGAACAGGCCCAAGGTCATAGTCACATTTGATTGCAAAAACTAAATAAATAAAACAAACCCGTAACGTTAGACAACAATGGACTGGTGAAATTTCCGCAACGTGCAATTGAGCGTTAAACCTGTTTAATAAAAAAGACTAAGGTGGCTCATAGAGTGGTGCTTCAACCTAAGTATGTACTTACCTACACTTAAGCGACGCCTTGTAAAAACGTTTCAGTTGTAAACACACACGCCAGAAAAAATATTTAGAGAGTGGCTCGCATTACATTTTCTTAAAGCGGTATGCCGTCATGCCAGGTGCATCTCATTAGATAATTTAACACTCTTTATTTCCTCTACAAACAAGTCGTGAGGTAAGCAATAGCAAATTAGTAAGTAGACATAGGGGGTATTTAGGAAGCAAGCGCTATAGTTGTGGTTTTGAATCGCTTTAGGGTTTAACCTTAGATTCTAAAAGTGCTGAATAGGGAGATGGGGGCTGGCTGTGCAAGTATCCATGGCAACACGTTAAACCGCGTTCGCGTGAGTCTCGTGTTCGGTTCAGCTCGGTTTTGTTTTGCTAGTTCTCATACTACGTTTTGATTATGGCTTTCTTCGGACTCACATATCTGGGCTATCAGAACCCTTTTGGGGACAGGATGGTAGCATTTACCCACAACAAACTTACACGAGGTATGGCTGCTTTGGTACGACGTAACGACGTAAAGTCTCTAGCACAGCAGTGGGACCCAAAATGTTTGTTTTTTCCTTTCAGACTCATCAGACCTGAGTCAGAGCAGATATCAGGACTTCAGCAGACGCGTTCAGAGGTGTAAGTTAACACTAAATTCATCAAACACCCATACTGAATATGTTACGTTACAAAATAGAGAAAGTAATATGTTCAGATTTTTTAGGATTTTTTTTTTTAATGATTGAGTCTTAATAATATATTTTAATATATATCTTGGTGGTCTGTGTGATATTGATGTGATTTTAGTTTCTCTTTCAGCTCCTAAAGAACTGTATCGTGTACCTGTGACCGACAACCAGCAGTATGGCTGGTGGATTTCCACCGATGGCCTGAAAAACCAGGAGCCTTGGACTCAAACCCATCGCTTCCCACGCAAAAACAGCGAAATGACAAAGTATGAAGAATCTTAAGCTGTTTAGGCCAATGTGCGTCAGCAGACAATTAATGGATAATGCTTTAATGCATATTTCTCTTATTTTCTCAGGTTTGTGACTGCGATGTCATTGACCTGCCCAGACTTCAGCCTGTTTTGATAGCTGGTCGATGAAACTGTAAGGCATTATAATCACATGGTGATCACAGTCCCACAATGTCCCTTTGCTTTGCAGAACACGAGATGCAAAGGACACAAAACTCACACTAATGCCGGTGTAACGTATTCACTGCACATCTTTGACTCTGCCATACTGTTTATAGAATTTGGTACAATAAAATTAGTCCCAATCTGTATGTGCCAAATGTTGTTTTTTGCATATACCTGCGTTATAGTGTGCAGTAATAATAAAACGATGAATCATTTGTTCCATTTCCATTCTGAGCCCTTCTTTTTCTGAGTTTTGATAGACTGCTTAATGTTTAGATTCATCTTCCATCTTTCAATAACTGAATACAACAGGATTAAATGTTGATCTAGGATCATGTTAAGTTACCTTGAAAATAGTATTTGAATTACAGCTCACCAATGCATGAAGTATTTACTGAGCAAGGCATCCTGATTTCCACGCAATTTTGAAAGGCCGAAATGAATCAGTTTGCGTTATTAAAATGTAAAAAAGTGATACTATTTTGATTATAGAAGTAGTAACTGATTATTATGATTAACAAAATGGATAAATCTACTATGTACCTATCAATATTCTGAAGCAAAAAAACTTTAAATGATGCATAATTTACGGTGAAGCAAACACAAAGCCTAAAATATACCAAAATAAATGTTTTAAAGCAATTTAAACAAAACCACAATAAAAAGCAATCTCAAAAACCAAATAAAACAGACATTATTTTATTTTTAGAGGGGAAAAGTTTGTCTATATTCATCAAGAGTCTCTTCTCAACTTTCCTTTGCAAAGTTGAAAAGCTCATCCCTTTTCTAATCCTTAGACTAAAGTAAAAACGGAAATGAAACAAACGAACGAAAAGGTAAACGGAAATTAAGAGACGATCAGGAGGCGTTCAGCCCCGATCTAGACAGAGGCCCCAGTATGAGAGTCAGTAGTACTAAAATACAATCCGTACATCAGGTACTGTGTTTGCTTCCCTCACGCTGAATCTCCATTCTTGTATGCTTTTATTGCACATACTGGACGGAACAACAGGGCGCCCTGTCTTTGGTACGAACATGATCAACTGACATGCAATGACCAAACTACGATCAAACAAGTTTTCAATAAGCGAAGAACACATAGCAAGAAAAGACAGTGCTTTTGGGCGTCATTCAAGAGATGAGGGAGTTAGCGAATGATGCGTCCACCGGATGAATCGCATCGTACACCGTGTGATAGAAAGAGGCACTGTTATCATATGCTGAATTTGTTCAATTAAGGCAAATGCACTGCATGGTCTTCTATGTTATTAATTAGCTGGCTAGCAACTGTTTACCTAATGAACTTGAAGTTTACGGTTTAAATATGCGTTTTCCCAAGTGGCTTTTTCCTTAAAGAGATGTTCGCAAATATTGTTGATCCGATCATACGTCAATTGATCAGTTAGTACCAAATGTCTCGGTTCAGGTCTTTGTTCTCTCTCCTCAGCTGGAATGGAATCATAATCGAATAGATATTAGAACAACCAGAATAGGAATAATAAAAAAAAATGGATACAGAGGTGATACAAAATACCCAAACAACTTCAGGGAATCAAACAAATGAACAAAAATCGTAGAGAAGATACCACAATCAGACATGCTTTTGAGCTGTTTAGTTTGGCAAGAAAGCAGCTAGTTGTATCATAGAAACCTCACAGTGAAAAGAGTTATGCCCCTTCGAGATTACAAAGCACAGTATTCAGTCATAATTTATAGATATATTTCTTTCGTTTTTTAAAAAAGTCCTTCTAGAATGAATTGGATCTCGATAAACTGTCTTGTACCGTGGTATCCAATGCCGTGGCTTTTCCCCAGATGCCTCCGAAAAACTCTTTTTTTTCCTTTTATTTCATTTTGTACCAAAAATACTTCTTTGAAAAAAGAAGAAATGGTTGACGGGACGCACAAAAAAAAACTGAAGTCTTCCTTGAGGACACGCTGAAGGCCCAGACCTGGTCGTACTTCCAAAAATAAAAGAAGAAGAAAAAAACTACTGTTCCACAGCTTTTCTAAACACTTTTCCATCTGGAATTCGTGGTTCTGATTAAATAAATCATTCGGTCCTTCATATGATCCGGTGAACAACGCTCTGCCAGTCACCTGCATTGCTGGTCAATCAATCAGTGTAGTTTACTTTAAATGATAAAACGTCATAAAAAAAAAAAACAGGAATAAAATTGAGGGGTGAGGACGTCAGAGCATTACATAATATTCAAAACTTCCGCAAATGTTTTGACAGCTTCTTTTCTATTAAATACTTTGGTCTTTGGTCAATAGTTCTCTTCTTAATTTATACAGATACTGTATTCGTACACACACAGATATACGAGCGTACGGGTTTATGTGCGGTATAAATGTGTATGTGTTTTTCACACTTGTTCCATAAAGGACTTTTTGCACAAAACATCAAGATCAAAATAAATAAGGAATTCCGAACGAAACATGAGTACCTGTGTTTATATTCTCCTGAAATAAAAAAATAAGGAGAGAAAAAACAAAAATGTCACACAAAAATGAAAAATGCCTTATGTACAGCGTTTTTCTTCGGCAAATGAAGGCCTTTATTAAATAAACAGACTTTGCATCTTTCAAGCAGCCTGAGGGAGAGGCTTAAAAACAATCGTCCTTCAAGGTGCACAGCCGTATTCATGAGCGCCACGACTCTCCAGTCTGGAGTCTGCTTGGTTTTTTTCAATAATCTTCCTTTTTTCTTTGTTTTTTCTTTAAGTGATGGCGGTGGCTGCTTGTTTGTCTTCTGCTTGCCTTGAGAAATCCTGCTCTCTGGTGAATTGTGGGAATCCACAGGAACTCTAGTGCGCTGCTAACTGTTGGGAGGTCCTTCGTTCAGGAAGTAAGTGGTCATCTCACCCTTGCCTTTCACCTTTACGACCCCTCGACACTCCAGCTGGTAACCTTTACTGGCCAACACCTGGTGCAGGTCTGTGGTCACCTGCAAGACATCCAGTAAAACATTGGAAAAGCACTTCTAAATGACTTGCTCCTGATGACTGAGACATCTAGAGGCTTGAAGGTTTACCTGAATGCGGTCTGGGACCCCTGTGCTGTCCATCCGACTGGCCACGTTTACTGTGTTTCCCCAGATATCATACTGCGGCTTCCTGGCACCGATAACCCCTGCCACCACTGGCCCAATGTTCAGTCCTGCACACACACATGCATATGCCGATTTAGAAATGTACCTTTAGTATTCATGTGTCAGAAAGTGGTTATTAAACGTCATGACACCATGTAGTGTGACCAGTATGTTTGAGTATTAGTTATATATTACTTAATAATATAGAAAATAATATTGTAATTATATAATCTTATAGTATTTCTTAATATTGCGAATTTGCATTTATATTTATTTCATAATTTTTTTTACATTTATATTTAGCTGTAATATATTTTAATTCAGTTTAAATTTCATTAATTTAATAAATTAAGTTTTATTATAAATTTTTTATAAATTTACTTAATTTCAGTTAGTTGTCAAGGCATCATTAACGTTTTTGTCTAATATTATAAATATATTTATTATTACTATTAAAACACAATTGCGCACAATAATAATTTATATAATATTAATATATATACAATTTTAATTCCAAATAATTTTTTTATATTTTTATTGTAAGTAAAAATAACAACACTGAGTGAAAGTCAAGTTAAGATGCACACAAGCCTTAATATTTTCAGAAAGTAAATATATAATATATATATTTTTTTAATGAACCTTCATGGAAAAAAAAAAATCTAAGATTATTTATGATTATATATAATTTGTGGGGACACTTAAAGTAATCTTGCCTTGTAAAAAAAAGCCAATTTACAAATTTTTTGTTTTATTATGATAATTTTTTTGGTTTATCTGAATGCATCCAATATTTTAGATTCTGAAAGTTCTGTTTATATGAATCGCATTGTCATAAAAAGGCACACAATCATGCACCACATGAGTTTAATTTGGCGAACGAAACTTTCAGACATTTAGAAAAACAAAATCGGCCAACAATGGACACATATGTGACCCTGCAGGTTTTAAACTTACCGATCTTCATCTGGAAGTTGTTGAAGGAATGCTCATTGATGTATTTCATCTGTTCGCGGAGGTGCATGGCGTAGTCAGCCAGGGCGGTTATATGCGAGCGGCCTTCCTTGTCATAGGTGGAGTCGTTAAGGCCAGAAGCAGCCATGTAGGTACTGCCAATGGTCTTTATTTTCTCCAGCTGCCTGTATTTCTCCTCACTAATGATCTGAAAGAGAGGAGGGATATAGACGGGAGGTTTTCATTGGTCATACTGAATGGCGTAATAAATACACCTCATTCCTTTCAAACACAAACCTCATCAAAATCAGCGATGATTTCATTGAGGAGCCTCAGACACTCCACTCCCTCGTTGTTGGCCTCCAGCTCCACATAGAACTCGGAAAAGTTGCTGATGGAGGCAAACATGACAGCCACACACTCACATGACTGGTAGTACAGCTCATCATTCCTCCTCTCTCTGGCTAGAAAGTGGGCAGCCACGTCTTTGGGCAGGATGTTGTGGAGAAGCCGGCGGTTATAGGCTTGAAGTTCCTCCATCTCCTCCTTTTCTTCTGTGGCCTGTAGAGGAACAGACAAATCGCGTGTTTTAAATTCTGAAAGGATGAAATTCTCGATGTCGTTGTTTAGTGACTTTTAGGTGTTTGGTGCAAATATTGTGGACTTAAAACCTGACCTGAAGTTTCCAAAGGAAGTCTAGACGAGCCGTTGACTCCACTTGCTGCGCATGTAGGTACAGTGCTAGTACAAAAACAGTGAGGATCACCGGGGTCATGACCTTTAGGGACACTTTAGTCACCCTGAAAGTACTGAAACGAGAGAGATCAGGTCAGCCACAGGATCAATTATTTACAGTACATCACAGAACGGATGTAACAGAATACAGCACACAGACATTACAAAGAGTTAGAATCTTCAAGTAAACAATAAACCACGAATACATAGGGGGAAAATGACTGAATTAATTGAACATACCACTGCTCAGTAGTTGTATTGAGACTGGACCTGTGGGAAAAACAAAAACATTAATAAAAACAATACATTACAAATGACCAATAATGGGAAAGCATAAGAGATGAATTTAAGTCTCACCATTGCAGAGTTTTATTGAAATCACTAAAAAAACAAAAGCAACATTTTTTTTTTTTAAAAACAACATAAATATTCATAAATATTCATTGTAAAGGTTAACATCACAAGAACTTTTAACCAGCATTTATTTATATCACAAATAAACTTAACTATATTCAAATTAGTATTCAAGTCTGAGATATATATATATATATATATATATATATATGTGTAATTTTTATTGCATATTATATATTTTTATATTATTATATTTATATATTTCGATATTTTATCATTAACACTGCAAACTAGTATCTACGTTTAAGATACTACTACTAAAGTGACTGAAAGTACTAAAACAAAACACAAACATTATAAAAACTAATAAAAATAGACAAAAGCACATTAAAAACTACTCACAATTTAAATGAAAATATAAAACTAAAGCCTAATATAAATTTCAAGTGTTTTTTTGTAAACACAGATAACAGCTAACAAATATTTTTAAAAATGTTTTTTAGTATGTTATTCATGTTTTTCATTATTTTGAACCTAATCACAATAACCCAACTGCAGTTAGATTGAGATTAATTTCAATGCACAATGAAAAAACATGATTTTTGAAAATGGTCAAAACTGGAGTTATCTCTAATGGTATTTAAATAATACTTAATATTGTTGCAAGCCACATACCAAAGTATTTAATACTTTATTACAATCAATGTAGTAACAAGTCATTATATTAATGAATATAAACACAAAAACAGGCCACAGATTAGCTGGAATTGTGGCTCATGTTATCATCTGAACTTAAAGCCACTACAAGGCCACTTCTCTCCGTGGTGTTCGAGCTATACTGACGCCCTCTAATGGCTGGCAGCGGTACTTACAGAGCATTGGCAGTAACGAAGAGGTCTGCGTTGTCAAACAGCGCCACCTCTGGCCACTCCACAAGCAGCAGGAAAGTGAGCTGGATGAGCAGCATTAAAGCCAGCTTCCCTATACTACTGATCTGCAGGAACACTGAGCAGGCCAACAGCGTCAGCAGCACACTGTAGCTGAAATACTGAAAGAGACATAAGGGATAAAACCTGAATCCGGTTTCATTTGCAACACTGTTTGAATCTTAGTGTGACTATATGCACGTTGTACCTCAGGGAAGGGGCAGGAGGGTGTGTTGCTGGGACAGATAGTCAGGCCGTCGGCTGCAGATCGAGACAAGTTATGAATCACACAGGGAGTCACCATTGCTGATGACCAGTTAAACTGCTCCGCTACACAGTCCACAAGCTTCTGTGTATCACAGGAAAACTGCAGGAAACACAAAACACACACTCAGGCTCCAAAATTCAATCAGATATTCTTCTACATATCAGATTTGGAGAAGTTTATCATTGCATCACTCTGCAGTGAATGGGTGTCGTCAGAATAAAAGTCCAAACAGTTGATAAAAACATCACAATAATCCACAAGTAATCCATAACACTCCAAACTATCAATTAACAACTAGTGAAGTTTAAAAAACAATAAGAAGCTGTAAGAAACAATCATGATCATTAATGCATTTCGACTATAACTGTTGTTTTCGGATAAATAAAAGTCCTTTAAAGTGCCCCTATTATGGATTTTTGTAAAATGAGCTTTCATGCAGTGTGTAACACAGCTCTAAGTGAATAAAGACGTTTTAAAACTGAATGTGCACCGTGTATAAAGTTATTTTCTCTCTCTCAAAAAAAAAAAAAAATATAGAAAGGAGTCGTTTTTAATACACGTTAAAAGCCATTTCATGTTGATGTTAAAATTAAACATTAGCATATTTCCCGCCCACTTGTTGGTCTTTTTGAAAATGCAAATTCATTGTTCGCCACTAGGTGTCGCTTTTGGAGCATTAAAAGCTCACAAACACTGCTTTAAATGAAATCGACCAATCGCTGGCGGTGTTTGGGAAAATTAATTGTTAAAAAAATAAGGTAAAAATAAATGCACAGTACAAGAAAATGAGTGTTATTTTTTTGACCTTAAACGCATTTCAACCTTGTTGTTTGGGACTCCCAAAACCAGAATACGAACCTTTCGTAACCCATAAAAGGGGCACTTTAACATTATAATTGTTTTCTTCTGTGAAAAAGTCATCTCTGCTGAAACAGGAGAGAAATATGCACAGATCAAGGATCATTTTCAACTGAAAACAGTTGTTTGAAAACACTTGTTTCTTAGAAACACATAGCTTTTCACTTCACAAGATGATAACTGATGGACTGGGGTGATGGGAATTACTTGTGGATTTTTATCAGCTGTTTGGACTATCATTCTGACGGCACCCACAACCTGCAGAGGATCCACTGGTGATCCACAGTGAAGTGAAGTAGTGCTAACTTCCTCCACATCTGCTCTAATAAATAAACAAACTTTGCACACTTAAAAATTAAATAAATTTTCATTTTCAGCAAATTGTCATTTTTGTTTATTCTATTCCTTTAAATGGATAGTTCACCTTAAAATAAATGCACTTTTGCAGTTTGGCAACCCTGGTCGTCTTTTATTTTTATTGTATTAATTACAACACTCTGAACATTATGGCAATTGTTATGTTCTCTAGACAATAGAAAGTCATAAGCATTTAGATCAACATACGGGTGAGTAAATTAGGACATATCTGGTATTTTAAGTAACATTTTTATGACCATACAATCTCTTTGGAAGAAAAAAGATTGTTAGCTAAAGTGTTAGACACACTAATGTTGTGTGTGAAGTGATTTGGCAGCTCTGCATACCATATTGACAAAGGCAGAGATGAAGACGAGGATGATGGTGAAAACTCCCACCAGTGTGCTGTTGGTGCGAGACTGAACAATCTTCTTGGACACAGTCTGCATAGCAGCAGGAAAGAGCTGCAAGACAGAGCGAAAGAAAGGCCAATTGTACACGTTTGCACAAGAGGAAATGCAAAAGAATAAAAACACAGCATAATTGGACGTAGCTTACCTTCACACACGAGTAAATGGCACAGATGAAGAGGATGTTGGCAAGAATGATGAAGATACTGATGTATATTCCCAGCATGACCAGAGTGCTGCAAAACACACGAGAGGTTTCATATTCATGTCGAGTGTGTCGGTGTGTGTATCTGTGTACATACTTAGCCATATATTATGGACAGATTTCTACATAATTGAAATACACCTGACAAAATCTCCTTTTGGGGATGCGCTCATATAAAAATATATATAAAAAATAATGTTTTTGTTTTTTAATTGTAAAAATAGAGAAAGTTTTCTGTCAGTATTAAGGTGGAGTCACATTAGCAATTAGCATTAGCATGCTACAAATAGCTCATTGTCAATAGTAGGCATGTATGATGCAATGCTCACAGTAAAGTCACTTCATAACCAAGCAGCTGTCTGTTGGTGAGCAAAGACAGATATGTGACCCTACAACAAGCAAAATCTTTTTTTTTTTCCTACCCATTGAAACAATTTCTATTGGAATAACTGGATTTCACTCACATCACTCGCAGCAACAGTAAACATAACCTCTATCTTTACAGTGTGGGTTAGGGTTAGGTTATAGTATTTATAACTAGCTGTAAACAAAAACAAACAACGGCTAAGGAAAGTCCCTATTTAAAGGGACAGGCCATGAAAATTCTGTCATGATTTACTCGCACTGAAATTATTATAAACATGTATGAGATTCTTCTTGTGTTTAATACAAAAGACAAAGAATGTTGGGGATCACACTTTTGATAACTTAAGGGTGAGTAAATGATGACAGAATTTTCATTTTAAAGTAAACAATAAATAGGAGAGAGAGAGAGAGAGTGTGTGTGTGTGTGTGCGCCTGGTATATATCACCTTATGGGGACCAATTGTCCCCACAAAGATAAGAATACCAGTAAATTTGTTTGGTTCCCTTGAGGAAACAAGCTTATAAATCAGACAGAATCAATCTAAAAATGCACACAGTTTACTGTAAGGGGTAGGTTTAGGTGTAGGGTCAGTGTAGCCACATACAGTCTGTACAGTAGAAACACCATTACGCCTATGTAGAGTCCCCATAAAACATGTAAACCCAACGTGTGTGTGTGTTCTGGATTAGGAAGACGATGTTCAGGCAATAATTAAATTGTTTAAAAAACAAATTTAAGTGTGTGTGTGTGTTTATCACTCACTGAGGGAATATGACGATCTGGATGAAAGAGATGAAACAGAAGACCAGCAGCGTACAGGCCACGTAACCACCAAAACGATCATCTACTTTCTTAGCATACTAGAAACAAGATAAGTAAAAAAATATAAAATATAATTAAAATGCGCTGACTTACCAATCTGTGCCAAATATAAATGCTGCATGAGTTAACAGAAGATCCTGTTAACCTAATGACACTCTAAACAGCTCAGAAGAATTCAATCTACTTCTCTTCCTCTTAAATGGCAAGCATGTTAGTCTGCGAGACGATCGGCACTACTACTGTAAATTAAACTGGAAAGGGTGGGGAGATCTGGACGGGAAGCTGGAACTCAGCCAGTGTCTTTGAGTCTGACCTTCTTCTCTAGGCTGGAGGTTTGGAAGGTGAGGAGGAACTTCTTCACGTGGTCTTTGCGGAGCTGGTCAATGCTGCGAGCGTCAATGGCACGGCCCAAAAACTCATCCACCTCATCCTCGGGGTTCAGCGCCTCCTGAGCACCACGGCTGCGTTCGAGAGCAGAACAACAGTTAGAATAGAACATTTTTATTTGTACCTGGGTTAGGGTATATATATATATATATATATATATAGGGGATATATTGCTTTTTTCCCCACTGCATTTACTCTCTAAAAGCTAAGAACAAACACTCACTTGTCTTTGCTGGATGTTTCGTCAATGCCCTGAGTGAAGAGAAGAAACAAATGTGATCCAAAGAAGATTAGAAAGATCTGAGAGTAATGTAAGAGGACTGAAGGAACCATGTAAACGCAGAAATGGGCTAAAGGAACAGGAGAGAGAGGTCATGCGGGTGGGTGCCAGATTGACTGACAGGTCATGCGGGGTCTCACCATCTGTCTGAAGACTTTGGAGTCTTTAGTCCTGGAGAAGGATCTGTCAGGCACCCATCGCGGCACCAGACCCTCGTTAGAGTTGGTCCGCGTGCGCTGCATCTTAGCCATCATGGCCTTCTCCTCTTTCTGAAACAGTCAAGGGCAAAGAAAAAGTCTTGTGCTCATGGATCTTGAATAAAAGCGAAGCATTTAAATAAGGCATGAATTGATATGATTTTCATGTTTATGTTATGCCAGATAAACAATAAACGGCAGATGACCAATTAACAGGCAGTATTTAAAATTCTATTTTCAGTCAAAAATTATTTAATGCCAGATAATTATTAAATGTCTAAATTGATTACAAAAATGTAAATCCATTGTTTTAAAGGCATTTCAATACATTTCAAGGCATTCATCTGATGTTTCTACACTATTGTGAGGATTATTCTTTCACATCTCATTAATCTCCTGCAAAGTTCAAAATGTCCTAGTAACAGGCTTGAGCCACTGATTGCAGAAAAATGCAGTTAATACAGTTAATAACTAAGTTACAAGGAGAGTTTTTTTACTTGTCAACTACCCATACACACACACACATATATATATATATATATATATATATATTGAGAGAGAGAGAAAGACAGCACAGTTATAGTTATAAAAATGTTGTAGCATGGCACAAAATGTCATGTCTAACCCGCTTTTGACTGCAGCCCAACACCAGGAAGGTCTCAATGCTGTTCTCTTTCAAATAGGCGTTTCTCTCTCCTCCAAAACCTGGTTCCACCTCATAGTCTCCATTCAGGTACTGCAGAGTAGCTTTAGTGATATGGATCCTCCTGAGGAACAAAATGAGTTCCAGTAATGATGTTAGATGTATTTTAGCAACTAAGCGGTCTCTCCAGTGTCATGTATAGCTGTGTGTAAAGATCTGCCACTCACCCGGCTTTGCCTCCAGCCTCCATGTGGTTGGCCAGCGTGACGTCGTTGGACCACACGTCGAATTGCCACTTTCTCAACCCAAGAACTCCACAGTGCACACGACCACTGTGGATCCCGACCCGCATGTTTACATTGACCCCTGTGACCTCTCGCACCAATCTGAGGCACAAACATGTTTAATAAATCACATGCTGCAATCTGTTTTATTTTTACAAATTAGTAAAATTATTTTTAGTATTATTTTAGTATTATATATATATATATATATATATTAATAGTATTTTAAATATTTCTACACATAACAGTATGCCAGTTTTTTAGCATATTTGTTTTTATTTTTTACATTTAGTTTGTTTTAGCAATTTTTTTTTATGTTTTGTCATTTTTATTAATTTAAAATAATATTTTATTTACATTTTAGAAATTTTAGTACTTCTGCTTATTATTTTTACATTACTCAAATTAGTGGCTAAAGCAGAATTTCCTTCTTTTTTAGGTTTTCATTTAATATTAATATTTTATTTTGCTTTATTTCAATAAACAAAAACAAAAAAAATTACAATAACACTGGCTGCAATATTTCATATTATATACTATTATACTGTATTTTATATATCATAAGTCTATGAATTGTCATCATTATAAATAGTTATTATTAAACAACAGCTATAATAAACTAATATGAATAATTACATTAAATGCTAAAAACACTGGCCATTTGCCCCAACCTTTAAACTTTAATATAAAAATAATATTTGTTACCATACAAATCTATACTTGTTTTTATCATAAAGCTCTCATAAACAACTAGACAAAAAACATTTAATATTTAATAAAACATTTAATAAATATGAGATGATTTAACTGTTTATATAAAAAGAAATTTGATGTTCAGATGAACTGACGCCTAAGTGAGACTTACGAAATGGCTTCAATCATGTCCACCCCCATTTCCACGCAGCAGTGAGCATGGTCCGCTCTTGGCTCAGGTAACCCTGACACGCAGTAGTAACAATCCCCCAGGATCTTGATCCGTAAGCAGTGGTTCTCCTGCACACACACACACACACAAACACACACACACACACAAAAGGAAGCAGAAGTTAATTAAAAAGTTCAGGCTGAGGAGACGGCAGCTTCACGCTGAGGTGTAAAAAGAGGACAGTCATTCTGCTTAGAGTGTGATTTTTGTGTGTGCATCTGACACCATGTGTAAACGAGTGTCAGTACTGATAAAAATTCATCAGGATGAAATATTTGACAATGGATTTGACAAAGGATGTACATTACAGAGAGTAACAGGTCTCAAAGTGCCCCTATTATAGATGAGCAAGTGAGGTAAAAATAAATGCATATTAAAAGACATCAAATGTCTTTATCAATTTGTCTAACACAGACTATCACCATAGTAAACAGACATTGCTGAAACAATAATCCAGCATCTTTCAGGCACGTGTTAACAGATGTGCTCACCGAAGCCAGCTTGTCAAAGCGGGCAAACAGCTCGTTAAGAGTCATAACCAGCTCCTGAGCAGTGCACTGCGACGCCAGACTAGTGAAACCCTCGATGTCTGCAAACAAAATACTGACAGAGAGACAGAAAGAGATTTAAACCGAGGTCAATACCATAACAACCAGATACAAGTACAGAGTATGCATGTGTGAATCTCTGGAGCTGAGAGGAAATTCACTCTGAGCGCTTTAATTGAATCGTGGCTTCATTTCAGTGTCTTCTGGGGTTGGCGCTAGTCTAGTGACTGATAATTAACTATTCCCTCTCTCGCCATAATTAGCTGACCACATTTCAAAAGAAAAGCCCCACTGCTCCTATTATGAGCTCCCAGAGCTAAAGCAAAGAAGAAAAGAGTGAAAGAGGCAGAAGATATCAATGCAAAGAATGACAAATAAACAAAAAAGGCCACAACCGCACAGGAGATTATGAAACTTTAGCTAAATGTCACCCTGGAACATGAAACCCGTATAAAGTGCCAATTTTTCAAAATTGACATTCATTCATTTTCTAAAAGCTAAATAACTAAGCTTTCCATTGATGGGTCCCACTTTATATTAAGTGTCCCTAACACCTGTGCACTTCTATAGTAACGATGTGTCCGCCACCGCCACGACTCGTCCTCGCAAGCCTCGAACCCAGGTCTCCGGCATGGGAGGCGGGCGCTCTAACCAGGAGGCTAAAGGCCATGACCTCTAGCGTCAGT
>JAUMHP010000080.1:4117279-4167028 GCA_032361065.1 Enteromius trimaculatus
TCTTTTTTTTTTTTTTTTAAGAAGCCAATCATCAAAACAGACCTTAATTTGAGAACCACTGTACTAAATGAACTGCAGACCAACTGTTGTATAGCCTAGGGGCCAAAAACTACCACTCAAAAGTTTGGGGTCAGTAAGATTTTTTTGAAAGAAATTAAAAGTTTTATTCTTCATGGCTGCTTTAAATTAACAAAAGTGACAGTAAAGACATTTAGAACGTCACAAAAGATTTACCTGAAATATTTTAAAAGGCGGTTGAAAAATCACTTACACACGCTATAAGTCCTCTACACAATATGACATGTGCTTAATACTGAACTGGAAATTACAGAGACCATTTCTGCATTTGATAAATAGTTTAATCTTGTCATTATACATTACCAACATCTTATTTGATAATGTTCAGTGATTGATTAATTCACCTTTGATATTCATTTAATATTAAAATAGAACATATTTTTTAACTGTAATGTTATTTCACAATATTTCTAATTCATACATCTTTGCAGCCTTAAGATAGCATAAGAACCTACGTTCAAACTTTTCACGTACCCCAAACTTTTGAACTGTACTTGCATTTAAACACAAAAGTGCCTAACGTCATATTTTTAATGTTGTGTAAAAGACATATATGAACACATTAAACCTTCGATATGGAATTCAAACGTTACTGTTTTGTTTTATTTAAATGCAGAAACAGCCTCCGTTCTTTTATGTATTACATCTGTAGTACAGGAGGGGGCGCTAGAGAATGCAGAAAAAAAGTGGGCCATATTACTATGAAACATGATATCAGTCTTCATGTTTTATGGTTCTAATGCATATTTCCGAATCTCAGGATTGTTTTTAGCATTATATATTGCACCTTTAAAGTTGTGGCCATTGGCTTTTTCTATCTTTGTATCATCCTTCCTGTGTCTGTTAGTGTAGACCGTGTTCATTTCTGTGGAGTAATCCTGTCTGTGTTTGGATCAGTGGCTTTAGCTGACCCTGAGCTTTGATTCTTCTTTGATTTGTCTTCCCCCAATAGTCCAGCACTATAATGTACAATTCATAAGAAAAATTATATGTTTGATAGATCACTTGAGTAATATATACTGTTACAAGTACAAAGAATAGACACATAAATACATATTTATGGTGGCTAGGCCTACAGTATGTTTTGTCAGCATTCTGTCTGGTGTTTAGTTTAGGCTAAACAGGCTTTGTGTTGTGTTGTCAAAGATTTTATATTTCATTAAATTTAACGATCTTATAGGCATTATATAATGGATTCGTTTTTATTAGTATAAATAAAGTGATTATAAAGTGTTGCTGACAAAATCTAGCTTTTTTTCTCTAAATCGGTCTTGGTTATATCAATAAAACCATTTTGTGAGCTGTATTCACATAACCAGGCAATGTTTAACATGACAGTCTTTCATTAGTTGTTTACATAAATATATAAATTGTTTGTTCGTGCAGTTTTCCTAAACCTAAATCTAAAACGAACGCATTGTGTAAATGCGTTTTCGGAAGCGCGTGCATTCCTATTCGACTTCGCGCGTTCATGTGGGCGCTACGGAAAACAAGAGGTGGGTTATTTTTCCCAAATGACTCTCGGTGGGTTTGCCTGAGGACTGTGTCGCTTTACCTCTCGAATCCAGTGCGGGATTTCCACAGGTCATTTCCACGGCTGTAACAGGACTTCAGAAAGTCCGTCTGACTCTGATAGCCCTCAATGGCTTAAAGAACAGCTTGACCATCGACAAAATCAGAGGAAACATGTGAGTACGCGCTTCCAGCATTATTATATACATACCTATGTTTGTGTTTTATTACTGCTATTGCTGAAGGTTTTATATGACACTTTGTCTAGCAGTTGTTTATGATAAGCTGAAGTTGTGTGACAGCTCATTAGTGATTTTCATATTTTAGAGGCGCGCGGCTGTTGAAGGGAGCTCATCATAAAGCCATGCGCGCTCTACCCTTACTGTTCATCTGTGGTAAGTGTAGCATGAATCATTTAAAAAATAATTTACGGTCTATGTGCTGTTATTAGAGCAAGGCTTTCAAACGAGCTATTTTTTATTATTTTTGTGTTTTCTTTTATTTTGTTTGTTATGGGGCAATTGTCGCTCCTAATTTTATAAGTTACTCCTTTTGAGAGACAGAGCTGATTTTTAGAAGTTTATCTCTCACACACACAGTATAAGTAACTGTACATTTTATATATTACATGTGACCCTGGACCACAAAGCCAGTGATTTTGTAGCAGTAGCCAGGTCGAAATTATAGATTTTTCTTTTATGCCAAAAATCATTAGGTAAGTAAAAATCATGTTCCATTAAGATATTTTGTAGATACCTAATTTTTGATTAGTAATAAACTTCGCTGAAACTTTATTTGAACAACTTTTCAAATCAAGGTGATTTTGCCGATATTTAATTTTTTTTTCACCCTTGGATTCCAGATTTCTAATAGTTGTATCTCAGCCCAACAGTGTCCTTTCCTAATAAAACATATCAATGGAAAGCTTCTATTTATCCATCCATTAAATATATTCCATATTCGGTTTTATATTAATAATTTATTTTGATCTGCATATTTATATTTATCAAGTGTGGTAGATGGATAAACACTATGTACTTGAATATCCATGTACTTTTTAGGCAAAATGTGTTTGAGCCACAAGCCTTCCTTACCATATACCTTACTCTTACATTATAGATGTATGAACTCATACATTCTTTGCATTTAGATGTGTACAGCCAAGTTTAATCATTCACCAAATGTTTTTGTGCCAGACCCCACACAAGACCCATGAATCATTTGCACCTGCTTGTATAGCTGAAGTCTATATTGAAGTCTCAGTTTTAGTGTGGAGTGTCACAAGTCAACTGAACTGTCTACTGAGTCTGAAGGGAGGCTCTTTCTCAAAGGTCTCCAGCCAGTGTTATTACCACCCTCCGGCACCCAATTAGCTTTTTTGCTTATTTCCTCTGTCTGTCCAGTTAAAGCTGAAACAAATTTATAGACACACTAAAAGGTAAACAAGAGGTCAGCAGGTTAAAGAGAGGCCATTGAATTAGTAAATGAGAGTTCTTCACTCATTGAGCTTGTTTCATCCTTGTTCTTTGATGAATTAAGCACACTTTTGGGAGATGAGACGCTAAATCTGCTCAGTCGGGGTTAACTGACCTTCACATTCCTTTTTCTCTGCCCTTTCTTCCTTTTAATCCATGGTTTTAGTTTGACTTTAGGGATATCTGAAGGACCTTGAGTGGGTTTGTTATTAGAAATAGCATATAGCTTCCTCCTTATTACTTCATATATACAGTATATTTGCTATTTAGTTTAAATGAATGGGCGTTTTTTGAGATTTGAGTTCCATTGAACATTTTCATTTTTAAAAAATAATGGAGCGTTTTATTCACTGTGCCTTTCAAAGAGGCTACAAGGTTAAATTTTAGTTTTGTTTTGTACATATATAGTGCTAAGAGTCACAGTCTCAACTCAAAAGTTGCCATTTATGACCTTGCTCATTATATACTGTCTCCTCAGTCCATTTACAGTGTTCCATATCTTTCTTTATCATTTAGTGTTACTGTCCAGCTGTCCTCCGCTGTAAGTTTTTGTGTAGGTGATGGGCTGCAGGGCTCAACAGGAGCCTCTGTGTCTGCTAGGATTGATAAAACTGGAGAGAACGTGGAGGTGTTGGAGGCAGAGCAGTGGGAGTGTTATTTTTGGTTAGGCTCTAATGAAAGTAGCAGGCTTGTAGGAGGAGATGCTCTTATTTAGTTCCTGTCACATTTACCGTCTGCTGCCTGTCTGAGTTTCATTTTGTGACTCCGACAACGTTGTTCACAGACAGCCAAGGTTGCCTGTTAATGCAGACTGAATTAATTCAAGTCAGTTGTGCCTATTGGTACCAAGATTGGTCTAAAAGGTAAAACTGCTTTGAGGAAAAGATGCTCAAAGGATAATAAGTAAGGAATAATTGACAACAGACTGTAAGTTATGGAAACTTAATGTGCAGCCTGGTTGGTAATGGTTAGTCAGTTGTTATTTAGTGATTTCACTGGTTTTAATTAGTGTCTCTGCATATTTGCCTACAGTTTAAAAAGTTGCATATATATATTAGTGCTGTCAAACAATCAGTCACAATTAAATGCATTTAAAATAAAAGTTTTTGGTTGCATATGTTTTTTGTTTGTACTGTATATGTGTGTCTATATAGTGGGTACAGAAAGTATTCAGATCCCCTTAAATTTTTCACTCTTTTTCACTCATAAATGCAAACAGCACCCCATATTGACAGAAAAATCCTGGTTTTGGTCCAGGATATCCCTGTTCTTGGCCGCATTCATCTTTCCCTCGATTGCAACCAGTCGTCCTGTCCCTGCAGCTGAAAAACACTCCCACAGTCTGATGCTGCCATCACCATGCTTCACTGTTGGGACTGTATTGGTCAGGTGATGAGCAGTGTCTGGTTTTCTCCTCACATACCTCTTAGAATTAAGGCCAAAAAGTTCTATCTTGGTCTCATCAGACCAGAGAATCTTATTTCTCACCATCTTGGAGTCCTTCAGGTGTTTTTTTAGCAAACTTCATGCGGGCTTTCATGTGTCTTGCACTGAGGAGAGACTTCTGTCTCCCATCTCCTGACTGCATCTCTGGAGCTCAGCCACATTGATCTTTGGATTCTTCTTTACCTCTCTCACCAAGGCTCTTCTCCCGCGATAGCTGAGTTTGGCCGGATGGCCAGCTCTAGGAAGGGTTCTGGTCGTCCCAAACATCTTCCATTTAAGGATTATGGAGGTCACTGTGCTTTTAGGAACCTTAAGTGACGCAGAAATATTTTTGTAACCTTGGTCAGATCTGTGCCTTGCCACAATTCTGTCTCTGAGCTCTTCAGGCAGTTCCTTTGATCTCATGATCTTCATTTGCTCTGTCATGCATTGTGAGCTGTAAGGTCTTATATAGACAGGTGTGTGGCTTTCCTAATCAAGTCCAATCAGTATCAGTATAATCAAACACAGCTGGACTCAAATGAAGGTGTACTGTAGAACCATCTCAAGGATGATCAGAAGAAAAGGACAGCACCTGAGTTAAATATATCTCTCACAGCAAAGGGTCTAAATACTTAGGACCATGTGATATTTCAGTTTTTCTTTTTTAATAAATCTGCAAAAATTTCAGCAATTCTACGTTTTTCTGTCAATATGTGGTGCTGTGTGTACATTTATGAGGAAAAAAATGAAATGATTTTAGCAAATGGCTTAAATATAACAGAGTGAAAAATTTAAAGGGGTCTATTTCCTGAACCTGGAGAACAGTCTATGCTGGCTGTCCACAGAGGACACAGAGAACTTTGCAAGGACAGTCTGGCGCTTCTGACTCCTGTAAGTTTTCATATTTAAAGAATTTGCTGCTGACTAGGTAGTGCTTGTTGTTTGCCATTTCTCCAATCACGAACGGGGACGTGATGATGTTTACGAGGCTAGATGCAATGCGACGCGTTAAAAAAACAGTACTATGTCATTTTAATCAGTAATTATGTCCCCACTGGATGCAAAAAATGCCTCGTTTATGAGGGGTTTTATTGTTTTTGAATCATCATGCCAGGATACAGCATTACATTATGGTAAAGGGAGTAACATTTTCCGTTTTGGATAAAATTGAAATAAAAGTAAATATGCAAGGCATAATGTACAGCCAGCAGGTTGTTACTGCAGAATAAAGCCTGACAGGCTTATCAGCTGTTGTATAAGACTGAGGGCTTTCTATGCTGGCTTCTTGGAATGTGGCAACAGAGTATTCCACAAAGCTGTGTAATAAATATCATATAAACTAATATACATTTCTGTCACCGACAGCGCTTCTGTGGCTCTCTCTGACCGATAGCAGCGGGAACCTTCGCCAGCATACTACGGTTCCTACCCGGACTCATTTACCCCACGTACCTCGGCTGATTTGCCACAGATGTTCAGCATTATGGCGCCTTTATAAGGCTTGGACTTTTCTCAGTTCAGTGCGAAGTCTTATCTGCCCCCATGGTGATATTTCTGAGCGTTCTTTTCCGTGTTTTTTTCCCGATTGTGATTCCTGCTGCCTGCCTTGTTGATTTGTGCCTGTTTACTGACCATTCTGCTATAATGTTTCTGCCATAGCTGTCTGCTGTGGATTATACCGCTTGCCTGTTATCGTTTCGGAATAAAGTCTTGCATATGGATCCGACTAATTCAGAGAGTTTGTTACAATTAGTAGCTGCATACGACATTGTTTTTTTCTGTTCTGTTATTTCAATAGTGTCATCTAATTTGTGTGTAAGTGTCAACCATAAGGATTATTTACAGTATTATCAGTATTAATATTATATCTATTAATATATATTATATTCTTTTACATTTTTCAATTTTTTTATTTTCACTACAGTGTACAGTTCAGTGCTTTGCTACAATCAGTATTGTTAAAAGTGCTATATAAATAAAAGTGACTTGACTTGACTTGACTTAAACATTCAGAGTTCGTTGGATTTTTGGACAACTAATGTTTTGCATCTTTTGTAAAATTATAAATGTCTTTACCGTCACTTTTGATCAATTTAACATACATTTGATGGATAAAAACAAATATATTTCAACAACAACAAAAAATCACCAGTGACCACCAGCGGAGGTCAAGGACTCAGCACTGAACTGACCTGCTGCTGGTTTTCTCTTTGCAGGTGCAGTCGGGCCTGGATGTAGCCTCGCGTCTCCTGAAAGGCTTGTCTCTGAGAGACCTCTGCTGGGTAGTGGGTGCAGATCCCAATGATGTTGGTGCACAGGAAGATCAGCACGTTTGCACTCAGCTGAAAAAAGAAAAAACAGACTCACTCAATATCTCTCTAGTGACAAAACCGGCTTTAGCTCGGTGCTCTGGAATCCTGGGACATCTGTTGTACTCTAGAGCTTTACTTGACTGCAGCATGGGAAAAAAAGCCAACCTCTGACCCGGAGAGGCTACTTCCTGTAGAGAAGTTTACAATAGGAGAGCCAGAACGGAGCTAAAAATGGAGCCTGAAGCAGAGCCAACACTGTAACTTCCTTTGGGTGAATGAGAGGAGGGTGATGGGAGAGTGATGGGGGTTACTCCAGGTCACTCAGTTCACACCATACCATTAAACTCAGCTGAAACACTGCACGATCACTATCAAACACTTGTTGGCCTATTTCCTAAAAAGCCTATCTTAAAACACATGCTAAATAACTACCAGAGTAGACATTTTTTGTTAAGAAGCCATTCGTGGCTATGTGAAGCTCATTACAATATTTGATTGCAAAAAATATAACCAAAACAGTAGGTAAAAAGGTACAATTACGATTGCTAAAGCTGAATTCATACAGCTCAGAAATTTTATTGCATGAAGTGTCGGGCAATATATTTAATGTTACCTTTTCAGCCATGTAACAATATTGTATTTTAAAAAAGTATTACTGTATACTGGCTTTAAAAATTATGTTTTTTTGTTTTGTTTTGTTTTGTTTGGACACCAAAAGTTTAAATCTGAATGTAAAAAGGTAAAAAAAAATCTATAAATAGAGTAAAATGTAAAATATATGTGAAATGCAGCAAGAAAAAAGTCAAGATAAGATCTAATACCGGTGGCTAAAAATTAAGGCATGTTCAGAAATATTCAGATCTGTGCATTAAAAAGAAGCCTCTTATTTTTACCTACATAGGCTGCATTTATTTGATTAAGAATATAGTAAAAACAGTTTTGAAATATGTAATATGATTTGAAATATTACTACAAATTAAAATAACTGTTTTCTATTTGAATATATTGTAAAAATGTAATTTATTCCTCTGTTGTAAATATTATTTGAATACAGTGATTTGTGTTTTTTTTAATCTATAAGGTTTCTAATCTATATTTATTATCTGAAAGTAATAGAAAGATGGAAAGACAAGCATTTACAAAACGTATAATATAAAGCAATATAAATGCTACACTGTCACTTTTGATCAATTTGATGATTTTATTTAATCCCCAAACTTGAACGTTAATTCAGTTTAATAAAACCAAATTAAGATAATTATCTGAAACAGGAGCAAACTTAAAAATAATCAAATAAAATAAATCTATTAAAACATTAATTAAATTAAAAGTTTTCATAAACAAACTGATATTAATGCATTTGAAATATTCAATATATCACCTAGTCTTACAACACTCAGTGGAGTTGTTCAGTCCTTAACTCTGTATTTTAGGAATGTGAACGCAGTGTAAATTAAGATATAATAATGGTGTAAAAGCAATGAGTCATTAAGACTTCTTCCACTCTCATTGACTAATCAATGCCCAGATCAACCATGCCCATTTGATATTAGAGTAAGCTATCAACTATAAAATAATTTCTCACTGCCACTTTACAAACAGGCAGCTTTATTAGCAGCCATATTAATCTAATAGCCTCTCATAGCTGACTGGACAGTTTATGTCTGTGCTATTCTGAAAACCGCAGAGGATTTATCTGAAGTGATAGCAGAGACAATGTTGTACTGTGTGCTGCTCTACATGACATAAAACAATAGATCTAACAAACAATGGTTTTGCTCCTGCACACAGAATACTGAACGAGAAAGAAAAGGGACAGGTGAGAGGCAATGCTTTAGCGCAGTGTGTGTGTGTGTGTGTGTGTGTGTGAGGTCGAGCCTGCTGGCCACACTGACATTAGGCAGATGGCTGTGAGCTCTGTTTACATTAGAGTTTCTGTTCAAGCAAAACCAGACCTTGTTTGTGTGTGTGTGTGTGTGTGTGTGTGTGTGAGAGAGTCAGGGTGCACGTGCAAATGGATGCTTTAAGCACATCAACATGTTGACATCGACAATAGTGTTACACCAATAAAGCAGTCAGTTTAACATGTTTAACCTTCAAATAACACCTAATGTAAAACAGGGTAAAACAGAGTAAATCAAAAGATAAAAACATTTCAAATTAGAAAGACAGTCAGACAGACAGCTAAAGGCTGCATTTACACAGCAGCAGGATATGGTTCAATCCTGTATTTGGGATTGACAACCGTATTTTCTTTCTTGGTCACATAGCAGCTTACAGTTGTGGATTTCATATCACAGTTTAAAACACTGAAGAAATACTGTTTTAATCATTTTTGATTTCAACTGTCCTCGACACTTTCGCCATCCATGACGCGCCACTTCTCTCAGCCAGCACATGCATTGTCACAGTAATGCAAAAATCATTGCGAAAAAACGTGGCATGAACTTTAAAATTAATTAATAGAGGCTTTTTGATCATTTTTTGTAATCAAGTTATTGGAGGAATTGTTTCAGCCCTAGATGTGTGTGTGTGTGTCTCTTAAATCCAAACTGCCAGAGGGTTACTGTAAATGCATGTGTCCGCTGGGCACCGTTCTGTCCTGATGCCTCCAGACGAGAGCCCATCATCGCTGCTTGCTTGCAGCTAATTTATTCTTCATCTCCGAAATGAATCGCGTTTTTAAGGGCCTAACCGTACTCGAAAAGTCATGAAACTTTGCACACGCATCAGAACTGGTGAAAATGTACATCTGATATGGGTTTCAGAAGTGGGTGTGGCAAAACGGCACACAATGCCACCTATACACTTTCAAAAGTGTGCGCCCTCGAGCTGTGTTTCACGTACGTGTATGAAAATCAGTACACACCTTTAACACACCAAAACCTGGAAAAAAGTCTCTTAAAGCAAAATGTATAACCCAACAGGAAGTCAACTTAAGTTATTTTTAATATTCTCAGAAAACTGAGATTTTTGTCATTTTCAAGCGTCATACTTTAACGAAATCCTCCCAGAGATATTCAGATATTCAGATTAACACCAAATTTGGTCAGTGTAAATTTAAGGCCTTTGCGACGTTAAATTGCAAAGATCTAGAGTTTTCATTGAAGGGTGTGTTTGTGGCGGCCTGGCGAATTTCAATGTTTCGCCATGAAACAGGAAGTTGTTATAACTCAGCCACACAATGTCCGATCTGACACAAACTTCACACCTGACACCTGATCTGAACAGATCTAAATGCCCATACTCAGCTATAGTCATAACACCGCCTGTTGGCAACAGGAAGTGACATGTTTTACTCTGCAACGAACTACTCCTAGAGATTTGATGACATCAACATTTTATTTTGTCAGTAATCTAAAGGCCTTTGGGATGGTGTCTGTGGTGGCATCACAAATTTCGATGTCTCGCCATGGAAATAGAAGATGTTGTACTGTATCTCAGAGATGTCCAATATCCTCAACCTTGACACAATAAGAGTCCTGGCCTGAACACATCTAAAGGCCAATATTCCATTTTAATCATAGCACCACCAGCTGGCAACAGGAAATGCCTTGTTTACACTAACTTCCACTTGCAATGTCCAATCTGCACCAAACTTCAGATATTTAGCCTGAAGGCATCTAAAGGCCAAAATTTAATCATAGCGCCAGCTGTTGACAACAGGATATGTTGTGCTTGTCTCTAACTCAAGAATGCCATGTTCAATCTGTACCAAACTTGATATGTTTGATAAAAGTACTGGTCTGAAGACATCTACAAAACGATATTCAGTTATAGACATAGTGCCACCAGCTGGCAGCAGGAAGTCTAGCACATATAAATTACTTACACATATTATTTCTATATTTGCTTCTTTAAATACATATTGCTCACTGTTTCCAGAACAGCGAAAAATTCACTTCGCTAGCATTTTAAATTAATTAAGTTTAAGTTTTTAGTGTTTGTTTATTTACTTAGACATGTTTATGTATACAAAAGTACAGTATTTTAACATTAGCTATTCATGCATTTATCAACATGTAAATAATCTGTTTGCTATTATGAAAGAATTCATCCCTAATATAAAAATTTCAGTCAATGTAGTAAAAATGCATTGCCTTAAACAATAATTATTATCTGAATAATAAATAATACTAATGATAATATTTTCACAATCAGCAAGGCATAGTAGATTCAAGAACACTTTAAAATGAAACAAAAAATATTAGTTTGACATCGAAAATGTGCTGATTCTATTGACTGACTATTGGTTATGATTGGTGTGTGTTATCAGCTGTGTGTTCATATCACAGGCAGGTCATAATTGCTCGCTCTTTACCAGAAGGCGAGGTCAGTGGGTTGACACACACACACACACACACACTTGGCCGTTCTGTTTGCGCAACTTGACACCTCTCTCCTTCACGCTCAAGATTTATTAGCAATAACCATCAGAAGTGCTGGGACACAGAGATAGAGACACCGTTCTCTCCTTTACTCTCTGTCAATCTTCTCCTCCGTCTCTTTTTCTTTGTCTTTCAACTCACAGATCGTCAAATAAATATATTTTCCTGACTCCCTCACACATTAGCTGACACCCGAGAACATCTCTTCCCTTGAAAGTCAATGTTTAGAGATCCTTTTTGTGTATGCCAATTTTTTCCAGTAAAAGTCAACAAGCGACGTGTAGAAACTGTCATAAAAATGATATTACGATTACAGCTCACTCTGAATATCTATGGCGGTGTTTATTGTTCAGTGTGGTGAGACGGAGAGAACCTAAGGAATGTTCCAGGTGTAAAACAACCTAAGCTCTACGAACAGCTTCTGCGGTATACTGTCCTAAAAATATAAGTCTATGGGCCGACACTATGTCATTTTAAAAATGTGCAGTTTCTGTTGTTCAGTGCAAGGTTTGTTATTGTCTTTTCATATTATTTAGAATGACTTTTACAGGTGGCTGAACTCATGTGTTATTAAGGTCATTCGTGCAAATCACAAGGCATCAAGGCATGAGTCTACTTGGACTACTTTTATGAAGGTGCTTTTTTTGACAGCCCCAATCCAAAATCAAGGTTTTATGAAACTTTAATTTTTAAAAAGAATACGAAAATAAATTTTATATCTTCTGATCCCACAGCAAAAAAGTGTATTTCGTATTTTTGTCTTGTTTTTAGTGCAAGTGTCTAAAGATTCATAAATTAAGACGTATTAACTTGAATAGCATAATCACATGATATAAGTCTTGTTTTCTAAAAAATCTATCAAAATTAATTGAATTTGGGATGATAACGAACAGAAAAGTAAACTTACTTTCAATGAGGGAATATATATATATATATATATATATATATATTGGTAGATTTTTCTTTATTTTTATACATACTCTCTTATTTTTTTTCAGTTTCTCAGAAAACAATGTCATACTGTATATTTAAGTAAATGTGATTGTGTTGATTTCATTTTCATTTTATGTATTTATAATGGAAAGTAAAACTGGCGCTGGTCTGTGTTTATGTACCTGTGCCTGCTCCAGATATTATATAAAGCCATTATGATCATTGCAGATTATGTCCAGCTTTCGCGTCCTCTGTGATGCCGCTAAAGGGGGTGGGGTGGGACAACACGCCTGGCTTCGGAAATGAAATTTGTGGAAACATGAAACTACTGGGCTTTGAAAAAGAGTTACGTTCCCACGTGCAGAAAACTGAAGCCTTAAATATATCTGGATGAGACTCACAGTATGAGTATAAAGTGAGAGGGACAGAAATAGATTACGAGAGAGCGGTGGGACAGTGATAGAAACATGATGACAACCTTAAAAAGAAAAGGTACATATTGTTCTGGTCTTAAATGATGTGTGACTTTGAACAAGAGCTTGGTGTGATTAGATCAATTTACAAAGTAAATTAATCAAAAATGATAAACTGCTCAACATCCAACTATTATGCCTCGCTTTACTGTACACTGTAAAAAAGCAAGTACTTGCTTTCCAGTTTACAGGACAATTTGAGTCACAAAGACCAAAGGTCATTGGACACTGAGCTGAAATTTTCATATGTGGGTTTTCATTTTTTCCATATTCGTCATCCTTTTCTATCAAAATGCTTTCTACAGATGTAAAAAAATGCAAAAAAACACACGCGGACTTGATTGCTACTTCCTGAGGTTGCATTTGTTTTTTTAACGTGTGAAATATTCTGACGAAAATTGTGAAGTCAGTGTGCAATGACCGTGAGAATTGTGAAAAAAAATACAAATAAAATAAACAAATAATTTCCTAAAAGTCAAAACCATTTTTGTCATACAAAAAAAACAACTTTTTGTTTGTTGTTTTGTCATTATTCGTATTAATTGGTTGACGTCTTGCGTTTTTACATTTGTGTTGAGGTCTACGTTCCGGTTTCTATAATATCTTTGCTTTGTAAGGTGATTGCATCTACAAAAACAAAGATAGCATATTAAGTGTCCAATAAAACTAAATATACAAGGCTACCAAAATATTAGATCAATTTATTGTGTTACTACCAGAGTAATTTACATTCAAAAAGTGATGGGAAATTACTCAGAAATTGCTTGTAAAACACTTCAAAAGAATCAGCAAGTAAAATGCCACAATTAGTGCTGTCAAACAATTAATCGCATCCAAAAAAATGAGTTTTTATTTACATAACATATATGCATGTATATATTTAAGAACAATATGTTACATTTATATTTTAAATATACTTTATGTAATATAAATTATTTGAATATAAATGTATACTGCATATATACTGTATGTGTGTGTATTTATATATACACTGTGTAAAATAACGTTTATTTTGTATGCGATTGACAGCCCTATTCACTATACATAGATGCCTCATTAGTGACTTTTTCTATGGGCGTGTTCCATAAGGATCTATTTCTATATCTCTGTGTATATCCAGAGCATGGTTTCGTCTGTGTTTGTTATGTTTTGACTCTCAAAGCTTTGGAATGTTTTGTACCCATTGGCGTCCATTACATGACTGATGGACTGCAATGGTTTGACTTATAAATCTGAAGAAAATGTACCTACATCTTGGAAGCCCTGGGAGTAAGCAGATAAACATCGAATTTACATTTTTGGGTGAACTACAGTAAGAACTTAAGTACTTACACTTAGGACATTGGTACTATTGTGTGTTGAATTTTTAAGGTTTCCTGTTTTTTTGTACTGATATAAGGTGAAAGACCGGTTTGGTAACTGAGCTATTGTCTACCTGAAGTGTGATCTTCTCCTCATGTGAGAGGTTAGTGGCTATGTGCTACCTCTGCAGCCGAGCGGTGTGAATATTTAACACTGAGCTAATTCCTTCGAGACCTTCTGCTTCAGTAATTCAACCGTCAAAGCTGGCCGAGGGTTACTTAGACACCCAAGTTTCCCAAACCCCAAAAAAGCTAATCGAACTGCTGAACTGACCCTTAAATCAGGGGCATGGTGTCATCATGCATCTGTAATGGGGGTGTGAGCTTGGCACGCTGTCCATGCGCTGTCACGACTGTGACTTTCTTTCAGCAGCTCCAGCCCAAATTCCACAACGTCCTTCAAAAAAGACTCACATGACCCGAGAGCCCATCGTCAGGATGAATATGAAACTACTCTCAGCCCACAGTCCGCTCAAAGACCGAAACACTTGCCAATATCTCAAGCTCTGATCTGATTGGCTTGATTTGCACTTTTAAAGGTGCATTGTTATTGTGGATTCACATATTTTAGATTTAGTGAAATGCATTGTTTGGTCACTTTACACGCTGGTCAGATGGTGTCTTCCTGTTTAAGTGGGCGACTCTTGGACAGAAAAGCTGTAAAATAAAGCACATGTGCATTACTGAGAAAAAATTTATGAAATCAGTGCTGAGCTAAAATGCTAACTGGCAGTATCTCACTGTTTTCATCAGAGTATCAGTGTCACAAATAACAAGATTATTAGTTTCTCTCACTCGACAAAAGTGTTCAAACCCAGAGTCTTTAGCAAGCAGTCACAGTTACTCTTCAGTAAAGAAATGCTTTGTACTGTACATTCACCTAAAAATTTAGACCCTGGAGTACACAAGGCCATGAGAAGCATCGCACAAGAGTTAATGACACGATGCTCAGTTTTTCTCTGGATCTATGATTCATTCAAAAATACTTAAAAAGGAAATTTGATTATTAACCGATGACGGAATGATTAGAATCATGTAACGAAAGAAGAAATAAAACATGAAACAGTTTCACATTTACTCTAAACTCTTGCAGACCAGGTAATTTTATCCTTTTCAGTGTTTCCCACAGGATTTTGAGAGACTTGTGGCGGCAGGTGACGTCACATTAATTAGCATACGTGTGTGACGTCATTGTGTCAGTTTGCGTTTAGATTCTGTTTCATACTGTAATACAACTGAATGCCCAATAAACCTGTTCACATTATATTTTCTGTAGTCATGCATAACAACTATAAATAGTAAACATTAAAACTACACAGGAATCACTCTCAGTGTACTCCTTAAAGCCTGATTTATTATCGCGACATCGTCTGATAAAATCAGCATACATCAAACTTAACGTACACCAATAAGCGACTATATGCGCTCGCGTGTGTGTGTGAGATGCGGGAGCTGGTGGCAGGTGAGTTCACACCGGAACGCATCACGAATGCGTCAAGTGCGAGTCGTTTACATGTTAAGTCAATGCAAAAACGCGATTACACATCCTGCGGCGCAAATCGCGCGAAACGCTCAAGTTAAAAAATCTGAACTTAAGCGAAAATTCGCGCCGCGTTAACCAATCAGGAGCTTGCTCTAGTAGTGACGTGATTACTAGCAAACGGAGGCAGAATTCCGAAACTATGGAAGATCTTTTTTTTTAATTATAAAAACAGGAATAAAAAGGAAAGACCTGCCAAAAACATAAAAACGATAACAGGATATTTAGGAACGAATAATTCATGATACTGGTAACATAAAAAAATATTTTCAAAATTTTTTGATTGATTTGACTTTAGAAAAAATACTTTTATTAAGCTGGGATGTATTAAATAAATCAAAGGTGACAGTTGTGAACTCTTGTTATAAAAATATGCATTGTTATAAAACTATATGTATAGATTCTAGATAAATGCTGTTCTTTTTGAAACTAATAAAAAAATTAAAAGTTTTCACACAGAATGATTTTTGAAGGATCTTGTGACACTGAAGACTGGAGTAATATTTTAATATTATAAATAAACATTAATTAAATTACGGAGCGCTTTCAACCAATGACAAATAGTGCACCTAAATTAAGTAGTTTTAACTTGCAGCTTTACTAAGATGTTTCTCTGTGGTTGGATAAACTGGAGTGTAACACCTCACTGGAATCTCTTATCCTGCATACGGCACAAAATAAAACAACTTCCATGATAGCAAAATAATGATAAAAATTCAGCTTTGCATCAGAAATTATTAATTTTAAAATATATTAACCTGTAAAATAGTTAGTAGGTATGTAATGATGTGAAATCATGATATGAAGTCCAGAATAATTCAATATTTATTTTTATTTAAAATAAAATAACACAAATGAAGAATTTAAAAAAATACCATTTTGTACATTTTGAGGTTAAATTATTCCGACTCATGCTCTTAACTAAGAAACTTAAGTTAGAAAGAAGTAATGGAATTGTCTTTTACCTGAACTTTAAAAGGGATTCAACCCTCTTTTTTATTTGATTGCACTACTAAAAAGAAGAAGAAAAAAGGAAACAAAAAACTACAGAAGATGGGAAAGTTGGAAGTAAACGTGTAAATCATTTCCTCCCAGGGCAATGACTGATAGGACACTGTTTCTGAAACAGGTCTGAGCTGCTTCCTGTTTCGGGCGATGACTCTGTAGGAGCATCTGGAGGTTTAATGTCTGAATTCATGCGTGTCTGTTGAAAATACACATACTCTCCCCTTCATGCACCGAGACGAGCAAGGCATCTCCCTGTGTTTCTTTTTCTCTTTTTTTTTTGTTTATCTTATCTCTCAGTGTCAAACTGCACTAAGTGATGAGACTCCACCACAACTAGTCTCTTATCATCTAAATGTTCAGTAAGATTACGGAAACAACTGACACGCACATCCAAGTCAAGCCTTCATGGGATCAAACACAGACACTTTATGATAGCCTTTAGCTAACCAACTTCACTAGCCTAACAGGCCTTTCTGGTTCTAACTTAAACACATTCACTATATACGAGGTGAACAGGACAAAATATTTACTTTCTATAATAATATTCATAATTTGGATATTTTAACTGTTCCAGTGCTTTTTCAGGTCATGTTGTGACCAGGCACATTAGTCTAATGAGACAAGAAACATTAAAGATTTAGTTTTTAAAGTATTATTCACCATTAATGCAAGTGGCTCAATGCAGATGGTCCAAAACATGACCCCAGTCGACAAATGTGACAAGTGAAAGAATCAATCTTTTTTTTTTTTTTTAAATATTCTAATTCAAATTTTTTTTAATGACAAATGCTCACATCGTATGGAAAAGAGCAACATGAACATTCTGCTAAGTATCTCTTTTACTGTTTTACATAAGTAAGCATTGCATGCAGGTTAGAATGAACTGAGAGTCAGTAAATCGTTCATTTTTAAGGTGAACTACCCCTTCATTTTGAACATACAGTTCAAACAAATGCAGATCGACAAACAAACAGCAACGCTGCAGGAAAAAGAGCTTATTCCTGAAGTAATTAAATCTCAATTACCAATGCAGCTGCAGAGGTGAGTCACATTAGGTTGATTAATGCTGACAGCTATAAAAGAGGTCTGACAATTAACATTTTGTTGTGTGACTTTCCAAAACAACAGCCGACGGTTTGAAAGAGCCCAAGTAGTTGATGTCCACATTGCAGGATAACTGCTAAATTATTTAGTAAAGAGGACATGTCTTAAAGTGGACACTGACAAAATGGCACCCAGACTTTCAACAGGATGCAAAGAAAACAGCAGAGAATCGAATCAGCAGCTCTGTGACCCCAGCATCAACCAAACCTGCATGTCAAAGCTGGAATTTATGACAGGACTGCTATTCAGAAACGATGCGTATCCAATGACAACACACAGAGACGCATAACCTAGCAGAAGGGCTGCAAAACCTTGACACTTGAGAAATGGAAAAGAGTAATATGGGCCGATGAGTCATCTTTTCCCTTTTGCTAAATTTAGGGTTTCAGATACAATTAGAAAAAGACAAAGGATCCATGTCATCTGCAGCGTCTGTTACCAACTGGCAAACATGGTGGCGAGGTTCATTCTGCATAATGGTACGTGGAAAAATATTCGGTTCCTGTGGTATTTTACTTATAGATCAAAACCAGAACTTTAATATCTGCTACATTATTCTGTTATTTTGTCCACCTTTGGTTTCTGCCGTTCAGCAAAATGATGGTCAGATGGGTTCAGGATGCCATCTTTAATTCCTCATGTATATTGTGGTTTCAGTGAACTGCACGCTTTGTCTTCATTCAAAAAAAGTCCCACCTCACCCCCGCGCCCCAGCCACCACCCCCTCACAAACACGAGCAACAGCAACAATGCGCACCATTCATATTCTTTATTCTTCTGCCAGAGCGCGTGAAACAACGACATGCCCACCGTCCCACCCTCATATTACATACATTTCAGCCAGCACCATTAAACCTTCCTTTAAACAAGAAACAGCAAAGCGGACACTAAAACCAGTATTATTCTTTCACAAGGCTTATTTAACATTCAACGATTATAAGGTTTTAGCCACAGATGAGCACAAAGTTTCTTAAATACTACTAGTACATACTACATGCTTTATGGGTTGCACACATATGTACAAACTTTTAATTACTTTCATTTTATGATGCTAAACAATAGTTTATACATAACATAATCTTCTATCCTATGGTGCAAACACTATTTTCACATAGCCTACACGTTTCCATATTTCCGCATGAAATCAAACAAGCTACACAGTCACAGCTCTACATCTTAGGGTTGCATTAATATGTACAAGTTGTTAATTATTCAAGTTATTATTTTATGGCCAATACGGAAAGTTTTACACACACTCTCAGAAGGTTCTACATACACTGAAGCACGTTACACTTCCGCCATCCGCCATCTCAGTAAGAACTCAAATACATCAACAACATCTCCAGAACTGCTCTGAAAGTAACTTCACGTGCATTTTAAAACTAGTGCCATATCATATACACACAGTGATATGATAAGCTATTCAAGGCAACCCGTCAAAATAAAGGTTTGGTTCAGACATTGAGCCAGAAATATATCACTATTATTTAGAATGTGATAGGCTACTAGGACCACTACTGTTTAAAAATGTATTAAACTTTTTTTTTTTTTTTTTTTTTAATAATCACAAGATATTGCTTTTTAAATTTTATTGTAACCAAAAAATAAAATGTGTTTAAATTTCATTAATTAAAAGACAAATTAAATTTGGGGGAAACTTGTTTACTGTTTTTTCATACTTTTATTACTTGTGGAAAACCTTGAAACGCCATTTTAAATAAGTAAAGAATGGCATTGTACGTTTTATTTTTGTTTGACTTTATTAATAAAAATAGTGTGCTTTTGTGTTTTGATTTGGTACCAGAATTTTCACTGGTATCGGTACCGAATACAGACATTTTGGTACCGTGACAACACTATACAAATAAAAAAAAAATACTATTAAAAGAATTAAACTTTTTTTTTTCTTTATGTAACAGACAACAATTGTCATAACAATCTATATCGTTTTGTAAAAAATAAATATATATATAAAATAAAGGCAAGGCATTGTCTACAATCAGCTAAAATACTGAATATTCAACAAGCTTATTTTCGTATTAAAGCCAATAACAGATATGGCAGATAATACAAATCTAGAACAATAACTATATTAAAAAAAAACTGTCAAGGCCTGTATCACCTTTGTCCACATAATGCCATTAAAACGTTATTAAATATTTAAATTGAATTATCAAATATTTTAATACTATAAATAAACATTAATTAAATTACGGAGCGCTTTCAACCAATGGCAAATAGTGCACCTAAATTAAGTACTGAGTTTTAAGCTAACTTGCAGCTTTACTAAGATGTTTCTCTGTGGCTGGATAAACTGGAGTGTAACACCTCTCTGGAATCTCTTATCCTGCATACGGCACAAAATAAAACAACTTCCATGATAGCAAAGTGCAGAGTCAGAGAAACCCGGCCTGCTGGACACTAGATAAGCCTGTGTGGTGACAATGTTGACCAGGAAGAAAAGCATCATGGCACATTTATTAAAGCTGAGTTTATTTCCACACGTTCTGCTAGGCACATCAACACAGACCAGAAAAAATGAGATTTACATGAAAATTTGCTTTTTTTTTTAAAAAAATACAAATGCACACTCAGTATCTGGAGTATTTCCTTACGGTCTCAAAGTTAGGCGTGTCTAAATGTGTACAGTTGCCATGGCACCACACCCATCCCATAATCCCCTGTAACTGCAGTGGAGCTCAGGTTCACATTAGCTTGACTCCATATAAACTGAGAGGGTCCAACAACTTTTGGATGAAATGATCCAACACTGAGGCATGAACGAAACGTAAAACATCTAGCATCAGCAGCTGAAACATTCCTTATATCCACAGTGGATTCTGGGCGGACGTATCACTGGCTTTGTTAGCATGTGGTCGAAGTTGTGCTGGGGACAGTAATTATTCATTACAGGAGCACAGAAGAGAGTATCACATTCACCTCAGACTGAAAGCACACAGCAGACTACACCTTCCAGAATCCCCTGCTCTGGAAAACACTACATAGATGCACACATGCCTCTAATTTGTCTATTTTGACTGAATTTTTATCGGAACGGTACAAAATTATGTAAAGGTTTAATAAATTGTCCTGCAAAAATGGTCACACTTGGAATGGCTGGATTGGAAACGAATTGGAAGGAAATTTCATCTAGTGCACAAGCAAAATCTTACTGAGAGCTGAATTTATTCAGATATCAACCTCAGATTTATAACACAACTTGACTAGAATTATAGCTTTGCTTTTCAAACAGAACAACATGTTTTGAAAAATTTATATTTAATACAAATTGCGATTAATTGTATTTTTGTCCATTTTTTATAATAATAAACTTAAACGTCTATATTTTTAAAAAAGACAACTTTATAAACAGGTAATAAATAAATAAATATTCCATAAATGTAATTTAGTACCATAAGAGCCCTTAAAAATACAAAATATAAAATAAAGAACATAATAAAATCACATACATTTCATGGGCATTTAAAACTGAAACAACAGTTCAAACAAATCAAATTAAATTCTACAAAACTAAATAAATCAGGTGATTAATTTGAGCCGAAAACAACCTGAACCTGGACATTTTAAGAATATATGTGTATTTGGTTGTGCTATTTTAGTTTTAATTACTTATATGCAAATAAATAAATTATATAATTATTATTATTATTTGTAGTATTAAATGTGCTTGTATTATAAAGATAATTCTATTTAGCTTTACGTATAGTTAATTCAATGTATTTTAATTATTTGCCAATGAAATTGTATCTATATAATATTTATATAATTTTTTTTTTTTTTTTTACAACACTGGTATTTTGACTAATCCACGCCAACATGACACCATCTAGTAAATATGAACTCAAAGGCAGCAAATCGCAAACAGAAAGACTCAGAAAAGGCAAGAAACTAGCAATTGTTCCCCAGAGAACACAAGCAGGCATTTTTGAGCGCTGTGGTCAGTGCATTGTGGAAAACATTTCCCACATAATTCATTTAAACTGCTAACATGATTTGTAATTAATAAAAGGTCTGAACTGAGAAATGTAATTGAGTTTTGCCAGCTCACACACTCGGTCACACAGCAGCTGATGTCTGTTGTGTTGGAGAGCGAGGAGAAAGATTTGGAAGAGGAGAGCCCTGAGGGAGGGTGTTGGCTGGAGGAAACAGGAGATTCTATTGTGTATGTGCGAGCCTGTTTGTTTGGGCCTCGTGGATTTTGTGTGCTAATTGGTTTCAGAGAGAGGACACCAACTTGTAGGTTCAGAAGATGGATGCAAAGAGCAGAGAGACTGAAAGACATTGAAAGTGAGGGAAAGAAAGAGAAGTACGACTTTATTTCCTCAGGAAGTAAAAAAGTGGCAGGTGATCCAACATGAGCTCTCTCACGCTTTACTTTCACCTTCTTTTGCCTTGCTCTAATTCATCTTCCCAAAAAAACAAAAACGTTTTAAGAATGCATTTGTGTTTTAGTTTTTAGTACTTAAATACATATAAATACTAATATAATTAAACAATAGATAATATAAATATCTATATTATTGTTTACAAGATTTTGAATTTGCTTTTCGTTTTATATTTTAATTTGTTTTAAGCTTTAGTCTTTTTGTTTTTGTAATTAAGAAAAAATGTCGTTAGGAAAATGTAGCTTGTTATTTTTATTTAGCTTTAGTTTACTTTTAGAGTTAATTCAACAATTAATTTCAGTTATTTGCGAAGGCGACATTTTATATTTAATTTGTTTTTTATATTTATTTTTCTCCATATAATATTTATATTATATATTTATTAGTGCTGTCGAATGATTAATTGCAATCCAGAAGTTTTTGTTTATATAATATATGTGTGTGTGTGTTATAAACATGTATATAAAAATACACACATACAGCATATATTCTGAAAATATTTACATCTATATATATTTATATTACTGTATTTTATATAAATATATATTTAATATATACAGTAAGCATATTTGTTGCTTAAATATATAAACAAGTATGCATTTGTATTTATATATACATAATAAATATACACATAAATATATTATATAAACAAAAATAATATTTTGGATGTGAATAATCTCAATTAATAATATGAAAGCATGTATTTGTAATTTTATTATAATTTTATTTCAGCTAACTTTAATTGTTTATTGTTTGTTAACAGTAATAACACTGGTATTTTGAAAAATAAATAAACAATAAACATTTAAAAAATAATTCTGAATTAAAATAAATTAAATTAAATCTAACTGGTTCGTGACAATGTTCACCGTTACACCACTAATAAGACAAAATGTATTTTTTTTAATCATTTTCTAAAGAAAATGAGAGTAGTGCTTAAATATGGTGTCTAGATATGGTTTGCGATGTAATGGTTCTGGACACAATTTTGCACATTTCTGGGATAGTCTAGTGGGTCATGCTCACAGATGGCCAATTAATGGTCTTTGTGATGAATCTCAGCCTCTGACAAAGTTCTTGCCGTGTCAGAAAATCTGGGTCGCAGTCCTACAGTTTGACAGCTCCTGCTGCTCACAAGAAAGGGCTCTCGTACTGGACAAGAAGTGTCACGTCACTCACAGAGCACCAATCACACGCTTTCAGCAAATTACATAATATTCATCCCAAACTGTTGTTAATAAATATAACGACCAAGTCATTTTTCACCTGCATGTTAGACTTTCTACACTGCTTTGAACTTGAGAACTTGAGTGTGTGACCAGCTGTAAATGCTTAATATGAGCTATTATTAAAAAAAATGTGTCCCATAGACGATAATGTGAAACTGATCAGATTTAAAGGGTTAGTTCACCCAAAAATTAAGATTCTGTCATTATTTATGTCGTTCCAAACCCATTACCCATTAGACCCATTAGACCTTCGTTCATCTTCAGGCCACCAATGGAGATACTTTTGATGATATCAGAGAGCCTTCAGACCCTCAATAGACAGCAATACAACTGAAATAATCCCAGATCCAGAAACGTTTTAAAAACATTGGTAAAACAGCTCATGTGACATCAGTGGATCAACTTCAGTTTTGCGACGCTAGGAATGCATGCATACGCTTTTCACTAGTCGTAAACAACCGCAGATTGAGTTCATTGTTATTGTTTGTTTATTATAAACCTAAGCGTGTCTGCCGCTTTAAATTCTCAAGAGCATGATAGCAGGATTGATTCTGATTGGATGTCAATGTTTCTATAGTTCACCAACAGGAAAAAATCGTTCTGAAAATGATTCCCAACAATATAATTTCTCTGTGCCTTTATCGTTATAGTTGTGGTGTGGACACTGCTATTCTTTAACATTGGGAATTATTTTTAAGGCTATATCTTTAGGGCCTTTAGATTTAAGATCTCAGCCGGTCTTCAGCCAAAGTGTACTCAAGTCCTACTGCTATGGCCACAACGTCTGTCACAATGAAATACTAGACAGGAAGAGAAAGGAAGTTCCCCAAAGTAACCCAACACAAAACAGATGGGAATTCTTCAGGCTGAAGGGGATCAGGAACAGGATTTTATTATTATTTTAAACATGAAATATTTTAAATCAAAGCCTCCCCACTGTCCAGTGCTATATTTAAAGCCATGTGTTGATGCTGGTGCTTCTCTAACATCATTATCTCAGAATAAAACAGGCTAAGAATAAAACCGGTACTGGACAACCAATATTTAGACACCCATGACTCACACACAGAGTCTGACCTACTCGCTCACCCGTATCCTCTTGTGGAGAGAAAAAAAAAAGAATTAACAATGTAAAAACATATTGAAGAGAGATCGTTCACCCAAAAATTATTTACAAGATCAAAAAAAAAATTGACTGACTTAACCCTTCAAAGAAAATGTATTCCTTGTACAGTAATGATCAATACATAAAATTAAAGTACAGTTTATTAATTAATAGTATAGTAAATAGTAATTAATAAAACACATAAAAACATATTGTGTTGTTAAAGTTACAATGTATTGAATTTTACATCAGAACTGGCACTTTATTAAACTACAACATATTTATATTTAGATGTACAGTATATGTGATACAATTTTCATTTATACAAAGTGAGATAAAAGTTTATGTTATGATTATGTTTTTAGTTTTATGTAAAGAGTAAAAATATAGTGCAGTTTTTCACTGCTACATACATATATATATATATATGTATATATATATATATATCGCATACTTTTGTTTCAAAGGCGAAAGAATTGTTTACTCATTAAAAGATATTCCCAGTTTTCTTAAGGACTTTGACTCATAAACGAATATAATGACAGAATTTTTATTTTTAGGTCAACTATCCCTTTAAAAAAAAAAAATGCATTCAAGATCACACACCCCCTCAAAAACATTGTTCAGCTGGCACGAACACACATGCATGCAAATACGCACATATGTATAGACAAAACAAAGCAGCAAACAAGGCGTGAAGCGATCGTGGGAAACATACACGGTAGCATAAGACTTGAAACAACATTTCTGAGTCATCAGCCCCGAATCCAAACACCCCTTCCGCATCAGTGTACTATAATTCATCTGTACGAGAGCACGTGCACAGCTTAAAAATAGATTTACGACTGTATGAATTGCTCTATAAATAGGACCTATCTATAGCGCTGTATTAACGATGATTGTAATTCTTGTGGTCAGTTATAACTCCTGCAAACCATCGGTAAGTCTGAGATCACTGCCATTATTGAGGGCACACTCAGGCGCACACCAGCAGAACCAGCAGGGATGGTGCGCTGGTTTAATGAGTCACAGAGGAAAGGGGAAATGCCTGGATGCAGTGTCCACACCGCAGGATAAATTGGCCTGTATAACACTGCGGCTTTCTGAGAAATCTACACACAGATCCGCTTCAGCCTATTAGAGATAAGAGCACGTGTCATCAGCGCTCGCTCTTCCTAAAAAAACATGACTGACAACAAAGGTCACGTTGAAAGGATTTATGAAGGAACAAGGTGGTAGTTTCAAATGTACATGACAGATTTTACTGGGAATTTATCATTGTCGATTTTAGCACTTCCTTGTAGTCATATTGAGAAAAAAACGCTAAATAATATTCAGGTTTTTTTAAATAGGGCTGCACAATTATGACAAAAACCATAACTGTCAATTATTCCCTCAAAATGTAATTTTGATTATTAATTACGACTTTCACAATTTTAAGGCCGTTTTTTTTCCAAATTCAATTTTTTCAGTTTAAATTTTTCTGGATTCCGTTTTTTTCCTTTTTCATTCTTCTCAGCTCCTTTTTAAAAGTTAGATTAAATTGTATTAACCAAAAAGCATGCCTTATTAATTAAAATCATAACACATACATTTTCACGTTTAACAAAAATTGCATGTTTAGCGCCCTATTAAATGCTTTACTTTTTCTCACCACATTTTTTAATGTTATTAAATTATGTGTTTTAGCATGACTACTTGTCTTAATGCATAAAACAAAAACAAAAAAAGCGAAACTATAAATGGTATTAAAATGATATATTAAAATAAAATGTAAACAATCAAAACGCACTTAATGTAACCTGTAGAAACACAGTTTTGTTTTTTGTGTGGTGTAGTATTTGTGAGCATTTACATCAGACAAGGCCCCTTGCCCCTTCTGAAATCAAGACATTCTCAAATGCATGTCATTGTGGCGTCACACCGACAGAGGCCACCCCCACAATAGTTGATTGACAGCAGCGTGTCACACAGACTGAACTGGGGTCTTACCTCAGACCCGCCCTGAGTGAGCCGTCATCAGACCGAGACTCCGAGACAAGCATGACTCCTAAGAGACTGAGGTGTTTTGTTGTTGAATGTATTAATGAACAGAGCAGTAGTGATTTACCTAGGGCTGGGCGATAAAACGATAACAATATGTATCGCGATAGACACATGATCTATATCAATAAAAAATGTGTTCGATAGAACGTTCAATATGTTTTATTCTTCGTCGGAAGAAAACAGAGGTTGCGAAGCTAGTTTTGTTGCATTAACAAAAGCACTCGCCCTCTGGTATCCTAGCAACATAGGGAGTGATACGCTAACAGCCAATCATGTAAGAGTATCAAGTTTGGTTGTGCCATATCGTTGTCTCGCGCTGGTCTGTTGGATTCCTCTGCATAAGCAGAAAATCGCAGCGAGCGAGGAAATTGTAAATAAAAGAGGAAAAGTCAGCCAGTATAGCAGTTTTTGGATATTATTATAAGTCTAACCGTAGTCAGACCAATGTCGTCTCCAAATTATGCAAGTCCATCGCCCCCGCCAAGACTGGTAATACTACGAACTTGATGTACTCACCCCTTTGAGAAATTTTAAAACAAACTATATTACAAACTTTCCATTAAGACCCTAAAGAATCATATAAGCTAGTGGAAAATTAGCTTAGCATGACTCCTTTAAGACACTGTCTTTACATGGAGGCTAAGTTTATGCAATTGGCCCCAGGTTGAGATATTTTGATTGTTTTTTTTTTTCACATTTACTGTGAAAGATTGTTGTATTGCCCCCAAAGAATCTTATTTTACAAATTCAAATTTTATGTAATCTTAGGAATACATTACATAAACTTTTTATGGACCGTAAAGGGACTGTAAACCTGGATTTTTAAATGCATTAATTCTCCAATGAACAGTTTGTCTCATCTGAATCAGAAGAGAAATACGCACACATTAAGCACCGTTTACCGCCGCTGGTCTAAAACAGATCTAAACAAATACATTGGTGTGTTTTGGTGTGACAAGACAACAGGGGATGACCTTTTTACTGGAGGAAGCATTAGTATGGATTACGGATTTAAACAAACGGTTTAAAGTCAAAACATTTGTTTATTACAAGCATGCATTGTATGCATTACAGGCACCCATTCACTGCAGAGGATCTATTGGTTTCAGCTAATTCTGGGGTAAACTAATCATTCAATAAAATATCTTCTTTTGAGTTCAACAGAAGGTCATATAGGTTTAAAGCAGCATGAAGGTGGATAAGTAATGAAAACTTTTCATTGGGTGAACCATGTTTTTAAAAATGAAAGAATACCCATCTGATCTAACTAGCGAAGCTCATCTTCGTATTTTCCCATGTCTGTCCTCCATGAAAAAAATAAGCAAAAGTGTTTTGGTACTCATGGAGACTAAACATTACGTGGTCAACGAGTCAGAATCTTGATGGCCTGAAAATGACAACCAATAGTGCCTTTAACAAGGCCAAACCAAAACCTTGAAGGAATACAGTAAATGCAATGCAAGTTACGCTGTAACGAATACCTCAGAAAAACAAACAAAAGAGCTTGTTTACAGAAATGACTCACTCCGTTATTATTGCCCCGTAGACTGTTGTAAGTTCATGGCTGTCGACACATATTTTGTTTGTTTTTATAAACACAAGTTTAATTTGTTTTCTGTGTTAATCAATTGTGCTTAACCAAAACTATTCTTCTCACATTCCATGATCCTCTCTAAACAACCGCCATTTAATAATATCCATACAAATATCCAAGACCAACTTGCCCAGAAATAACTAGTTTATAATCTAAAAGAAAGGAGAGTCAATTTTATGTGTTGACTTAATCAAATGTTAAGGCTTGTAATAAACGGCAAAGACGTACTGCAAACATTGACTAATGATCCAGCTTACATAGTGTTCCTGTATGCTATTGTTTCCTCACAGATCTGCAAACCCATTCATTAAAAGATGGAAACGTGTTGTAAGCCAGAATTTCTTCCTGCATTAATGCAACCAAACGTTCTGCTTTGTCTTCCTGATTGTTTATAATGAAATGACCTCCTGTTCCCATTCTCTCCCACTACTTTGTACAGTACTTTGTACAGTAGAAGTAAATAAATAGTTTGTCAACGCGCTATATGGTCGTACAGTGACCCTCCCTTCATACACACTGACCTCCTCCTGTCCCCAAAAACTCCTCACACACATACAAATACACACACACACACACCCTGGAGAAAAGTACAAAGCGTCCCTTGTGTAGGAGCACAGAGGCCTGGTGACAGCGCTTAACATGATGCTGATATTTTCATGGGAGGAGCGCAAGGAGAGAAAAGGATCTCCTCTGCCGGGGCGGCTCATTCAACCATGCTGCCTGACCTTCATCCTACCCCCGGGGTCCTTGGCTTGACTCACAACAACACACTGCGGCCACAGATAGCACAGCCAAAGCCTGGCACAGCGCTTTCAAACATGCTAGCGTTACAGATGATCCATGCTAATATTAACAAATACATCACACACTAGCACCAAAAGCCTGTCCATATCAAGTTTGTTGAATTTTTTGCTGTGAGATAGTTTGCTAATTTACACCATTTCCAACAACACACCAATCTAATATCTCGCTCTCCAAAGATATCTCATTCAAACATTTTTGACTACAACATAATTTTAGTGAAAGGTGAAATATTTTCTGTAGTGATGCAACAGGAAATTTTAGGTGGAAAGTCTCTGAACCAGAGACAAAGTCCGGTCAGACTGTGAGCGCTGCCGCGGTTTGCGTGACACAACGCGAAACCAGACCTCATTTGCCCCATATCGAAAGTATATTTACGCTGCCTGAATCTGTCGCTTTCCCCCACATTGTGACCACAGCTTCAGCGTCTATTTATACGGTAGAGGGTGGGAGCTTCAGATTCTAGAGAGCATTCGATTGGTCAGAAGAATTGATGAGACATAATTTACTCACTCTCAGCTGAATGAGTTTCTTTTTTCTGTGAGGACCAGCTACTGTTTGGTTACTCAAAATATCTTATTTTGTGTTTAGCACAAGAAAGAAATTAACATAGGTTTGGGACAACATGTGAGTGAGTAAACTATCCCTTTAATGACAAGCGGCGCATGTTTAGTTCTGCCCCTTTAAGAGCTGCACGCATCTAATACACAGACACGTTTTCTCTTGATTGTTTACTTTCTCTTTAGACACAACTCTGTGTGTTTTTGACGGTATTACCACAATCACGTGTGATAAATATCTTAGTTCAGTAATTAGGTGTTATTTGACAGGCTTTTAGTGCGATCGCTTCAGGTGTACGAGCTGGAAAAGCGCATCTGGACAGCACACTTATGAAATATTTAATCAGAAAGACTTTAAAGCGAATAATGTACTTTTGTGATTGTGAATAAGTGCAGTGTCCGGCGAGTGTAACTCTAGCACTGAGTTAACACTGATGTGAATGTATGTCGTGATAAAATACAATACTACGATATTCCTTAAAAAGCAGATCGTGGAGAAATATTTATCGTCCACGATCAAAAATCGTCATACCGCCCACCCCTATTTGTCACTGTATTTTGGGCACACTGGCTTATAGATAACCTTAAGACTAACATATTGATAAATAGACTTTGATAAAAGCCTCCTGAATTTAATCAATGTGTTTTTGTAAGAAAAATACACATATTTAAAACTTTATAAACAGTAATCTCCTTCCAGTAACTGTTGTGCTCGTATCCAGCAGATGACGTAAGGCGTAGAAGAATATGTGTGAGAATATGCTGAACAATCTCAACACCCCTTCACTGCCATTATAATGCTTGGAAGAGCCAGGAAGACCCAGGACATTTTTTTAATATAACTTCATTTGTTTCTGTCTAAAAAGAGAAAGCCATATACACCTAGGATGGCTCAAGGACATATACACTAAATGAATGGCAATGTCAGCAACAGGTTACCAATTAACAGATAAAATAACTCACAGCACTGACAAGAAATCATTATTAGTAGACAAAAACAAAAGAGTATTCAAATGGCACCGCAATTAATACACATTGAAGTATGCAAAACCAAATGGCAAATGTGACTAATAGACACTTAGATACAGTGCCACAAAGTCCGAAGGAAGAGAAATGCCCGTGCTAGAGGTGCTTCTCCATTGTGCAAATACAGCAAAGACAATAACATTAACTCACGAATGTCTACGCTGTGGGTGGAAGTGTACATACGATCAGGTGACTGATTACCGTGGTGGAATTCAATTCTGAACGTTTGCATTATTGACGCTCTACAGTGTCTTTACACTTCCAGGACAAGGGCAGTAAATACAAATATGAGAAGAGAAACATAATTAGAGACAGGTGGAAGCAGTCAGAACTGATTAAACAAAAATAAATCCATAAATAACTAATCCAGTTATCTTTGATGAAATGATGAAAACATTTGCTTCTGCTAAGTTACACACAACTATTTTTCTATTTAGGATGGGAATTATCCCTACACATTTCATGTTTAGATACATTTTTAAAAGCAACTAGTAAACTAATCAGTCTTGGGGACGATGACAAGGATGCAGCGATGGTTCTCCTCCCCTCTTTTTTTCTCCTTTTATAATTTCAAATAACATCAGAAAAGCATTTCTTTTGAATAAAAATTAAAGAAATAATCAAGAAATAATAAAGTTGAAAATAAAGTATTGGGTAGGGATAGGGAGGACTTTATTTTCCCAATAAAGGTGTCAACCATGGCATCTATTTAATGATGTAAATGAAAAAAACAACAACAAAAAACATGTACACTTAAAAGATTGGCTTAAATGTGTGGCACGAAGAATTTTTTTTTATAGTATTCTAAATTAATTCTCAATTATTGAAATGACTTGACTATTATTTTTTATGTTTTATACCTGATTTTTATATTCTACTGCAAATATGTATTGGTGTTGTATTGTTGCTTATAAAGAATTAATTATTTATTAAAAATAAAAACAAACACGCACACACACAAACGCACTGTTCCTAAAGCCATGATAAGCGGTATGTGTTAAAAATGACCAATCACAAGAGCGTAGAGATCTGACATTTGATCCTTGCCTCCAAAGTCTCATAAGCGTACTTGACGAGCGAGCAGGGGTTGAGCAGCTGAGAGAGCGTTGAGCGAGCTCTGCTTAGCGCCATTCTCGCGAGAGCACATTTTTCTTGTTTTCGTCTTGTTTTTGTGCGCTACATTTGAAACTAGGTTATTTAAACGCCATAGTGACAGGTAGGCTTTGATAGATAATAAAAAAACGCTTAGAGGCGCAGATGATTTTTTTCCCCCAATTAGTGGTTGTGCCGCCCCTCAACGTGTCATGAAAAAAATGCTGCCCCGTTCGCCCATGCCTAAAACTGCCATTATAAAGAAAAGGAAAACCTAGATAATTCTATTTTGAATGCACACATGCAGTCCACATTTTATGTTTTATATTATATATATATATATATATATTTTAAATCATCATCAAGAATATTTAAAAAGACAAGATTGTATATGTATTATTGTAAGCAAAAAATGTAGTCCCAGCGTTTTTACATTGTACTTATATTTTTAAAAATATCTATATGTAATTCCATATGTAATTCACATTTATAATTACACTATTGACCGATCCCTTACACCTTAATCCACCCTAACCTTACCCATATCCCACCTTTGATGTTAATACATAGTAGTTAAGGCTGCCTAATATAAAGCGTGGCCAAAAATGCCTTTCTATGGGAAAAAATGTTTAATTAACTCATTTAAGGACTTACTGACCTTTATGCACATAAGTATCTGCAAGTGTTCTTTTTATGATATAATTTCTTGTTTGTTTTTTTATTGCAGAATGTTGCCTGCAACAAGTGACTTTGATTTGAATAGAATTTATAATAAAAGATAACAAACTACTTAATAAGATATTACTTTTAGTAAGGCTTTATTATTTCAGGGTGCATTTAATTCCAGTTGAGAAATGTCAGAAAGTGCATTTTTAAAGGGGTCACCGTATGCCCATTTTCCAAAAGTTGATATGATTTAACGTCTTAATATTAACATACCTTGGTTGAAATTAACCAAATGGTAGTGTAAAAATCACCTTCTCTGAACATGTCAAAATCAGCTTTTTTCATCAAACCACTCTAGTCCATGTTGCTTTAAATGCTAATGAGGTTTGCCAGCCCCGCCCCCTTTCTTCCGTGGAGTGATGAGCAGAGGGTAAATATTAGCCGTGAAACTGACACACTAGCACTACATCATTCTGACAGGAAAAAAACGACCTACCTGTTTCCAGAGAAACTCATCGTCCTGATTGATCCTCCACGTGGTGAGGAGGTGTATGGAGGACAGCACTCCTCCGCTGAGCACTGCCGCCCTCATCCGCACGGGCAGCAGCGTGTAGATGATGTAGATGAAGAAGACAGACCACCAGATCCCCTCGGAGGCGCTGCGGGGGGCCACCATCAGCACCCCGAACACCTGAACCACGATTAGCACTCCAATCACAAGGTAGCTGACCATCCACATGTAGTCCTGGTGGAACCCGTTTCGGTTGCACACCACCATTAGTGCCAAGAACAGAGCCATGGCCACGGAGAGCACAGAGGCGTAGACCACATTGGGTGGTCCGTGGATGCAGTGGAAGGTGAGCATGATCCCACAAACGATCACCAAGACGCCCATCAGCATCGTGAGCGAGCTCTGGTTGAGCCTAAAGAAGTAGCGCTGGTAGAGACGCTCCAGTTTGCGTGACTGGAACTTCTTGGATTGGAACACGCGTACCACCCTCTGCCAGCAATCCGCCGCTGTCACCGACCCCGCGCCGCTGGCCGTGTCTTCACTGGAGCCATCGCAACCCGAGCCATCCCCTTTCCTGCCCTTCACCTCTCCGTCCTCGAAACCCAGGTCCACAGATTTCAGCCCCACACCCTCCCCCCCACCCCCAGCTTTCCCATAGTGGTCTTCCTGCCACCCGCAGCGCACACCAAAGTTGCCCCCGCCCGTACCTCCGGATCGGGTGGCCTGAGAATGGGGCGGCTGGGGCGGAGGCTCCATGGCTTCCACGTCCCGCAGGCAGCTCATGTAGCGTGGGTTGCAGAGAGAGGAGCCAACCTTGCGCTTGGACTTCTTGCCATTGCGCTCGCCCCAAGCGGTCTTACGGTCATCCACTCTAGCCACTAGGAAGCCGTTGATCCAGGACATTCTGTAGGAAAACCAAAATCAAAGACTTGCACGTGAGGGTGAATGGCAAATAAGGTTAAATTGACTGCGTTTTTTACATCCTTACCATGCATTTTGATGAAAAGGATGAAGAATATGAAATTAATGGAAAAACGCATTCAAAATCTATGCAAAGGCCTTAAGGCCCCATTTATACTAGTCCGTTTTGTTTTAAAAGCATAACATTTGCTACAGTTACGGTTAAAACGGCTTTTGAAAACGCTGCAGACTTAATTTGAAAACTTAATTTGCCCATTTTAATTTGAAAACTCTTGGGTTGTGTTTTTATGTCCCACTTACACAAGTGTGTTTTTGTGCTTAAAAGGTGTTTTACAATTAAAGCAATCCTCATCTACACTTTTAATGAAGGATTAATGAACAAAAATTACATTTTAATATATTTTCAAATAGAAACAGAATATTTCAGGTCTTTTTTTTTGCCTAAAGCACAAGAGCCTTCCAATTTTTTTTTCCAAATATTTTAAAAATCTTACCTCAACTGCGTTTTTAATGTATGTTTTAGTAAATGAACAGATGACGTCATTGACGTGGCAGAATGTATGAATGAAATATATTTTGTGCATCTCTTTACCTGTGTGGGTTCTGGTGTGCGCCCCAGCCCTGATCTTGCCGTCCGAGACACTCATTTAGAGCGGTGGATGTGCGAAAGCAAAAATGTAGGTTTCTGATAAGTGACTGAAGTCTATCAGGGAGTCCAGTTTCGTTTAGTTACTGAAGACTTGCCTGATGGATTTGAAGATCTGAATCTTTGTTCAACTGTATCTTCATAACGTCTGGATCTGTTGACGAAAAACAATCAACGGAAATAATGTAAGACAAATTAAATCCATGAACACAATCGAGCTATCTAGACCATATTGCTGCTGAATGATGAAAACTAGAGTTATTGCACTATATTCCTTTCCTCTGACAGGTACACTATTTAACAAGCTGAAATTACACGGCACATGAACTAAGCAATAAAAACGTCGACAACAAATATGAAAAGCACCTGATCAATTTCCCTAAACTCTCATTGCATTTCTGATCAACTGGAGGCAGATCTTAAATCAATATAGGCATTGCTTCCTCACTAGTAAATATTAATAACAATATGCATGAGAAATAAAGTTAAGAAGCTTCAGAAACAGTAACATTGGATGTGGTTTTACATTTAATCCTCACCATTTTAAGATATCCTGAGCTCTCTGTTATTCTAGCATGGTTCACAAAGATTCGAAAGAGAATCAAGTTATCAGCAAGATCAAATATCAATTTAAGTTCAGGAAATGTTAAAATGTCATGTCTTTATTTCACCATTATCATTTCTAATACTTCTAAATCACCATATCCTCTACATTCTCATAGAACAGGTTCATTTAAATCTCCAGTCCCTTTGTTTGAATCCCCTAACCATATTGATAGTTTTGTGTATTTTATGCACTCTAAGTACTTTATATTGTACATCTTAAGAACCATGCAAATAAAGCTTTATTGACTGCAACGCTGAATATGAAAGCTAAGTATCACCGCATAAGCAGATATTATTACACCGCTCTCTGGAACACTTGATTTGCATTGGACAAATATCTCCAAGTAATGACAGTTGTCCAGGGCAACGCTGTATAACTGACTGCTTAACATTAATTTATGACTTTGCATTAATCCACGCTGACTAACTGTTCAAAGACTTTGGACTCACATTTGTTAGTAATGCATGTTAAATTTAGAGGTTAAAAGACATTTTGCGGGACATGCTACTTTCTATCAGCGATAACTGTTTGCTTAATCCGCAAGCAACAGTGTTGGTATATCCTGCCTAATCACACAACGACAGATTACCAGAGGTAAGAAGTGATCATCTTCACTGGATGCAATTACTCAGTCCAAGCAGGCCTAAACCAGCAGAACAGACATATGACTGAACAATTTTCATATAAAAAATGAGAAAATAGAGCATACACTCTTAATTTTGGTTTTTATTTGACTAATGTGTGTTCATTATAATGTTGTGTATCCTAGTTTAGTTAATTGCAGCTTTGATTCAGCTCATAAAAACCTGGAAGATAAATGAAATTTACATTTACATTAAACAATGGTAAAAATGTATGTATAGCTCTCATTATAGGTCTTTTTTAAACAATAATAATAACTCTCAATAAAACTATTTTTATATACTTTTACATATAAAAGCTATTTTAATATACTTGTTAATAAAAATGTCAGAAACTTATTATGCCTATTAAAGTATGTATCTCTTTCCAATGCATTTCCACAGCTGCTATTTTTAATCTAGCATTTTCAAAAAATGTTTGTTCATTTACAAAACTGGTGTTTCTAAGAGCTGAGGAAATAACGACAAAGTTGGCATCTTTCTCTCTTCCCATCAGTATGTGCAATCTGTCCATATTTTTTCCTCATTTGTAAAGACATAACGTTAGACATGCTATCGTCATGCTATTTGCCTGTACCCAGCTTTGACTTCCACTTCTGTGAAAACTGCATCCATTAAATTAACTCAAATTTTCTCACAAGAGTTTAGACACAACAGAAATAAGACAGAAACCGTACGAGTATAACAGTAGCCCATGCTTCCTAATTCAGCAAGTTCACTCGAAAACCGCTTGGGAACGATTCAGTCCGATTTATGAACGAATCAGTTGGTTCTGAGAACCGATTCATCGGCAAGCTCCAACTTAAAACAATGATTCATTCACGACGCAACGCTCTCATGACAGTTCAATACATATAAGCCATAACCCATCAACTAAGAGGCATATTCAGAATCTGAGGCCATACTAAAGATGAGAACTGCACATATAGTCTGTTTGGTTGTCTCATGCGTCCTCGCTGGCGCTCGTCTCGCGCTGTATTCCCTCCGGGACATTTGCACGACGTTTCAGCAGCCGCGCGTTGATGTTACATAATGCAAATATAGAGATCGCAGTGTCGCATCAGTGTCAACGCTATTTGTTATTAATCTAAATTTCCGTTTCTCTCATTGCAGATCAGTCAAATTGTGCTTCCATTTAAAAAAGACAGCATAAAAACGCCTATTTACGCCAGAAAGCATCGACGCGTCCACATATAAACATCAACGACTGTTCGCCATCGCCATAACATATGCATGCTGCATAATTTCAGCGCTTCATCGATGGCTCATGTTGCCAGAAGAACTATGCAGCATTTCTCCCATAGGCCGTTTGGAGATGTTTCGTTCGTTACATAACACTGAGTGTGTGTTCAGCGTTCAGTGTGTGTGCGTGCGTGTGTACCATATTCGCAGCAGTGACCGTGTCGAGGCTCTTACAGTAACAGTGTGCGGATACTTGTGCAACACGGCATGTCACACCCGACCGCCAAGTGTGGGCTACACAGCCCTGTCCTTCACCCAAAAAAAGCCCAGTTCTACCGCGCTACGGGCCGTGCACGCACCCTCTCGGTCCATATCTGCGGTGGACATGTTATAGGGATCATAACGCGCGAAACATTCCAACGCATCAGTCATCATCGCCTTGTTTTACAGAGGCAAACACGCACAACTCAGCCATCAAGCCTCGAGACTCACGCATGTTATCTATTTAGACACCGGCAGCTGCGGGTTTGCACGTTATTTCGCGCTCGACCTTTAGGGCAACATCAGCAGCGCGAGCTAAGACGGGCATTTCATTTAATCTCGAGTATATCACTGGTGTGAATGGAGAGAGGGGTGTTGCATTTGGCCGCTGCTTATTCGCCATGGCAAAACTCAGGGCTAATGCTGCATTAAAGCCGTCCCCGCGCACGCATCCGACTCCTCCGAGTGTCCTCTGTACAAGGCAAACGCTTGTATAACGTTTGTCCATCAGAAATCATACTAGAAAGCAGCCCTTCATAAAACATGACTGATCACCCTAGAAAAAGATCTGACTCACCGCAGACATCTCTCCGGTTCTCGCGCCACGGCGCTGGCGTCTATCCTTAGCTCGCTCCGCGTCCTTGTTATCGGCAGGGCGATGTGTTTTTTGCAGGCATCGAGGACGAGGGTACAGAGGGCCACAGACGGTGCAGCTCTGCCTCGCTTGTGCTCCCGTCGTTTCCCAGCCTCTCCCCCCTTCACACAGACGCGGTGCCAGTCTCAGTCTCCACGCGTCTCAACACTCCCCCTAAAGGCCTGCGAATAAGCAGCTCCTCACAGCCAGCTGCTTTCACCTGTCCTCCTCCTCCTCTGCTCTCATATGGAGACAGACCCACAGACGCTCGAACAGGTGACATCTATCTATTTATCTATCTATCTAGTGGCAGCCAAATATCTGGACACTTTACCCACCATGAGGCTATATATTGCACAGCGAAATGTCAAAACCAATGGCAATTATTTGAATGCCACATAATACAGGTTTAAGGTCTTCAAGCAAAACATTAAAAAAACGAGTTTTGCATTAATCAACTGTAAATACAGGTATTTAAATGAGACAGTCGACACAGGCTTTGTTATTTGTTAATGTATTTGGGATCACATACTGTAAATTATCACTCACTAAGCTTTAATGGATAGCTCACCATACTGTGTTTACTCTTATTCTAAACCCGTGTGAAGTTTTTTTGGGTTTTTTCTGTCCATGCAAAATATCACCAAGAAAAATTGTATTCAGATTATTCAAATCATAACTTTTCATAATTATTCAAATCACTTTAACACAGTTATTCATGCAGATACCAGTATACAGATATAAATATCAAAGTTAAGATTAATAGCAATATAGATCATATAAAACATTCCTGAAGGTTGTTAATAAAAACAACTAATAATAGAATTTATTTGAAAAAGTTTATATATGGCCAGTTTGCATCATCTAAAAAAAAAATCAAATATGTTATTATAATTTTATCATTCATAATTATTGTTTATATTCCTTTTCATCGTAAGCTAAAACTCTCTGTACTCCGAATCTGAGTTTTCTCTAAATTTCTCTAAATCTTTCCCACCTGTGGGGCAAAATTGTTACAAATTTAATTTTCTCTAAAAGTCTAATAACATGAAAACTTTTTAAATATATTTTATGTCATTGCCACTGAATCTATGATAGCTTTTCTGAACACATTTAACATTTGTCTCACAGAGAATCATTACAGCGCATTTTCCCACTTTTCCCTAATTGTATTCAGTTATGCCTAAATGTATTATTCTTTATTATTCATACTCATGATGTATCCACTCGCACAAACTGATAACTAACCATACTAGAAAAAACAAAATGGCTCCTGCAATTAATACAAGTGATATAAAATATATTGCGCTGTCAGCTTCCACCACTGTAAGATGTCCCGTCTGACAGTTCTGACATTTTATTGCATGCATATCAGCCAGAGTTCCTCTATAACATAAGATCAGATATCATCCGATAACAAAGATAAAGCCTGGAAGTCAGTCTCTCTCACTATTGTCCGCTGGGCCCATACTTTCCATTGAATAGAAAAGTGAGAGGAAACTGTGGCAGCTCACTGTCCTGCAGGTTTTCCTGTGTGCTATCATACGATGTTTAGGTGGACACCTACACAGACACCAGAAACCCCAGACCAATATTACATGCCCTGCCAAGTGATCGAGGCCATTATAAGCAAGAAGAACCAGTTTCTAAAAACCAAATATACTCTAAGGCTGATGATACACAGGGCAACTTTTGGAACAATTATGCAAAGCAACGTTTTATGAGCAATGCTGCTTGGGCACTTTTCCATCGAGGATAGGCAACACATTTCTATCTGGATCTTTTAGTTTAGTCTTCACAGGTGGCCCATTGATAGCAACATTACTCAAAAAGTTGCCTCGTATCATCGGCTTAATAATTTAAGGAAACACAATATAACGCTTTTAAAGACTTCACTGCACACTATATTATGTTTTGTGTCCTAAACCACTCAATTGATTGCCACATACTGTAGATTTTCTTTACATTTTATTTTTATTTTATTTAGGCATGTCTTATCAAGGTAACTTATGCTACAAGTTTTTAATAGTTAGGCTTCTGTAATTTTTCTACTGATTTTTACTTATTTATTTTTGCAGTTTGGCACATATTGCATTGATTTTATTTGATTTATTTTGCTATTTTTTATTGTGGTAACCTGTGCTACAATGTTACGGTTTAAAGTTTGGCATCAGTCATTTTGTTTTACTGATTTTTACTTATTTATTTATTTTTGGAATTTGGCACGTATTGCATTGATTTTTTTTTTATATATATATATATATTACTGTTATACTTATATATATATATACTGTATATTTACTGTATATATACAAGTTTACTGTTTAGAAGTTTGGTGTCAGTAATTTTTCTACTGATTTTTACTTATTTATTTTTGCAATTTGTCACATATTGCATTGTTTAAATATTTTATTTTTTGTATTTAGACATTTTTCATGAAGGTAACTGTTTGCTACAAGGTTACTGTTTAAAAGTCTGGCGTCAATCGTTTTTCTACTAATATTTATTTCATTTATTTTTTTTAATTTGGCAAGGTTTTATTAAAAATGCTTTAAATTCAGTTTTTTTTTCTGGTATAAATGACATTTTAAAATATACTCAAACTAAAAACACTGCTTTTAATTTGTAACACTATTTCACAATTGGACAGTTTTTACTGTATTTTCTCTCTGATAAATGCAGCCTTGGTGAGCAAATGATTAAACAGCAGTGTAAGTTATTTCTCTGAATTATGACTTGCTCTTATCATTATAAGAACATGATGTCATATAATTATATTTTCGACAACAACTGCTAGAGTGACTCAAACTCAGCATACTGACTTATGCAACTACAGTATACGATGGTTTCATTAAAAACACATTTAAGGTAAACCATTTGCAGTTTACTCATTCAACAAGTGCCCTATATAACTATCCAAATAAAATGTTTTTTATGATTTGTCCTAGGCAATGAATTCTAGTGAAAATATCAGACAAATTTCCAGCTGTACTGAGCTGTGTAGTTATGCAAATCGCTAGAGAGCCAAATATAACACCATGAATGGCTATTGTGTAAATGTTAGGTATACATACTTCCACGCACATTTGAATAGTCGGGGAACAAGCCAAGACAAATGCAGCTAAGTAAGTATACTAAAGACGACTTAGTGAAGACAAACCTGTTTCATTTCCACGCAGCACACCCACCACTTACAAAGCGCAGAAAGATATGTCTTGTGAGCATTAAATGATGTTGATTAAAACATCTAAATACACATGCACTAGGACACAAACGCATAGCGGCCTGCTTTTCATTTCCGTCTGCTGTGTTTACACAATGGTAATTCAGTGCCGCTGTACGCTGCTTGTTTCTTTGCTGTTCTGTGGGTTGACGGCAGACATGAAAAAGGGTAAAGTAAATACAGTACTATTTGTCTAATGCTCAGCTGACAAATAGGTCTGGATAGACTGCCAGATCTTTGCCCTTCAGAAGTTCCTCTTTGCCTTAAGGTAGGGCTGAGCTCTCTGGGAAGCGGTGCTGCTATATTTGAACCTGTTGTACACAATCTAGTATGCAATCTAGTCTTCTTATTGATAGTATAGCAAGTAAACATCATTCTTTAGGTCCTGGTTCATTTATCTTTTGCTGAAAAAATTGTAAATTAACTTTTATTTTGTTATATTTAGGTTTACTTGATTATCCATAAATATACATATTTTTAAATTGTGTTAAAATATTAGTAACAAACATTGCACTGCATTGCATCAATTAATAATATAAACTACACTACTATTAAAATATATCTAATCGGGAGCTATAGAGTGACACTGATATATATATATAGGTATTCTTTATATTGTATGATTTTATTTATATAAAAGTGGTCTGTTATATTGTTAGAAAGATCTAATTTCATACAAATTTCATCTTGCTTATTGGCCATTTAATTACAAATAAAAGTAGCATATTCTTGCTCAGTATGGGCTGATTTTATTCAAATAAAATATATAAAAAAATTTAAATAAATAAAATAGCATCACATTGAATCAATCTAAATACATTAATTTATACAAATTTTATTTAATTTTTATTTATTGTCATGTTAAATCAGGTAAAGATTGCTCTTTAAGGTAACAATTACAGGTTACTGATTTTTGCATTGTAGCCTATTTAAGATGTAATATAATACTCAACAAAAACACATATTAATTTATCCCCGTAGATTTTAATAATATTTTATATAAACTTTTCCCATTTCAATAAAACCAGATTTGTTTATTTGTCAGGGCCCAAGCTTTGCAGAGTTAAGCAGACAGCCAGCTGTTAAAATACCTCAGCACTTGTCTTGTGACATAACCTGCATATCGTTATTAACAACCTATTACATAACAGTTGTGCCAATTAGAAGGGCGTTTAAGTCGTGGCAGTAGAAACCATATGCGCGACAATCATTGCAATTAAAACAATCAAAACAAACGCACAAACAGAACAAATAAAGCTCTTTATCACCTGTAATTGCACAGAGACAGCGACCCGCTGTTTCATAGTCAAATCAGGGTCCAGCTGTCAGCGGTGCATCACTTGTCACATCCACTCCCAACACTGGCCACATGATTTTAGTGTCTGACGATTAGTGGCTGCCAGAGGAGTTTACATTCACGTGATTGACAGCCTGATTGCTTCTGCGTGACGGCGTAAATAGGAAGGAAGGGCCCTTGGTCATGTGCAAGACACAAGACACTTTGGATCGCAACTCCAGTTACACCAATAGTAGCCTACTAGTCTTTTTTAACCATATCATTATATTTTTAGCCACTCTTTGATAAGAGGTTTAAAGTTGAAATACCTGTTGATTGAAGTAGGAAGTGCTGCTGTTCTTAATATTCAGATTTACAGCATGTGACTCACAGGCAGGCTATTATTTCATACAGCCATATTTAAAGTGCCCCTATTATGGTTTATGAAAGGTTCGTATTTGGTTTTGGGATTCCCCAACAACAGGTTAATGCATGCAAGGTCAACAAACACTCATTTTCTTATAATATGCATTTATTTAGACCTTATTTGCTCAATGACTCCCAATCGATTCGTATAATGTTTAACATTTTCAAAATCTCCAGTGATTGGTCGATTTCATTTAAAGCGCTGTTTGGGAGCTTTTAATGCTCCAAAAGCAGCACCTAGTGGCGAACAATGAATTTGCATTTTCATTCTACCCATCGCAAAAAGATCAACAGGTGGGCAGACAATATGCTAATGTTTCATTTTGAGGTCAACAAGAAACGGCTTGAGACTCGTTTTAAAAATTGTTTGAATGATTTAGAGTCAACTCTTTCTTTTGAGAGACAATAACTTTATACACCGTGCACTTTCAGATTTAAAACTTTGCAGGATGTTTTCATTCACTTACTGTGCAACATAAAAGTGCTTTGTTCCTGAATTAATCTGCTTTTTGAATGAATCGACTGAACGAATGATTCAATGACACGTTGCCACCTACTGGCCTATAGATATACCATGCAAGAGTCACCTAAAAATCCCCATCATTAATGACCAGAGTCTGTCTGGAATGTGCAAACACGGACAGAATGTCTCTCAGCCAATCGGTTTTGAAGACTGAACTAATGTTCTTTTGAGCACGCTTAGAAAAAAATACTTTTCTGTATATGGCAATAAAAGCTATATTTTGGTCACACTTTTTGGTGGACCAGTTTGGTGAAGTTTTACTAGAACTAGAACTTTTGCCTCAATAAACTCTTAATTTGCTTTATTGTTGAATAAAGGGATCTAAAAGGTCATACATCTCACCCTATTTTATTTCCGGTCCTATTCTAGGGAACAAATTACCAGCCTCTATTAGAGCTATGCCCCTTTTACCAGTATTTAAATAATTGCTTAAAAATCTTTTGTCAGTTGCTTTTATGCATGTTGCATTGTGCATGTCCTGATTTTGCTGAGTTGGGCGTGTTCCTGGAACAACATTTTATTCCAAAATTTTAGTTTTGACCATATCTCTACACCTAAACCTAACCCTACCCATGAGTAATGCCTAAATAAGCAACTAATTAATATTGAAAATTGGTCTTAAAACTTTAAAAGTATTTTTAGTAGGACTGCTGTAAAGTATATAGGTTTAAAGGATAATGTAGGTAAGGTAAATGTTTGAGTTTTGTGTTATTTTGAGACCAGTCTTCCTGTCTACCAGTGCTTCAGATCTGCTGTTATACACTTAAGAGGGTGTGAGTGCATGTGTGTTTATGATGAAAACCACACCTAAGAGTTTCAAAGTAGTTACTTATGGGTCACACTCCTCCCACTGAGCCGCATTCCTGTTCTCTTCCAAGCTGTAATTTTACATTTCCTTTTAAATGTGCTTCTATGGTGACATTACTCATAAATCTAGTTTGGCCACATATACAGTCATTACTTAAAATATCAGCAACTTTGGTAAATATGATCAAAGAAGGTTCTGAAAATTAATCTGCACTGTTAATTATTTAAAATATATTTAAAAAAATACAAAAAAATCTAACCTTTCATTGGATAATAAGAATGTAAAATATCATTATGATATAAATGCTTTTCTCTATTACACATAATGTCTGATGAGGTTAAAAAACACCTGACAAGAGACCTGAGACCTGCTCCATGTTGGTGCCTCCTCTCTTCAGTTCACCTCACTCATTTTCTACATGGTTCAGGTCAGAAGACTGGATTAGCCATAACAGAATTTTGATTTTGTGCTCAGTGACCCATTTTTGTGTTGTTTTTGAGGTTTGTGTTTGGATTATTGTAAGGTTGGAAGATCCAAACATGGCCCATTACAAGATTTCTAACAGAGTCTGTCACTTAATTATTCTCCAATTCTGCAATTCTCCAGCTGTGGTCCTTGGAGAGTCTTTGGCCACTCAAACTCTTCTTCTCACCATGCATTAGGAAGATATGGCCACACATTCTCTTCCAGGCAGTTTTCTAACATTTTGTTCATTGGAAATTCTCACTTATTTCCCTGATGGTGAAAATAGGAATTTTCACTGCTCTGAATCTTTTCTTAAAGCCACTTTACTAATTTGTGAAGCTTGATTATCTTTTGGATTCAAAAGGATTAACAATGCAGACTAACGTTCACAGTTTTCTTTGACCACATTTACCAAGGGTGCCAATATTTTTGTCCATGACTGTAAATCTAGTTGAAGATGACATATAAAATCAAAGCATGTGTAAATAATGATTTTACAGTTATAGAGGACTGTAATATTAATATACAGAATTATAAATATAAACTATGCTATTACAATCAAAATAAATATTAATGGAAAACATATTTGGAAAACATACAAAGCATATATGCTCCAATTAGACTACATTAATCATGTTAATCATTTTCCATGCAAAATGGTTACATTTGACAGTGGATAAAGCTGAAAAGTTTGCATAACTGTATAGCGAATATATTTGTCCATTCGTAATAACTGATTTTTGCAAATTAATATTTTTTTTCAAACAGGTTTTCGACTGCCAAGGGCATTCAAACTGATTTTCAGTGCTCACAAAGAAACGATTTTGTATCCAGAACACCTATTTTGGTGATAGCTAGCCTATTGTAAGCCACTTGAATGTAGGCTACTTATTTGAGAAATATTAGATATGCACAAAGTTTATAGAAATCAACTGTAACTTTAAAATCTTGGTATTTTTTAACATGTTTAACGACTTTTGGATAGGAAATATGTATTGCTTAAAGATGAATCTCCATGCATGTGCTGTATAAGAAAGACTAATATAGCATGCCCGAGAGAGAGAGAGAGAGAGAGAGAGAGAGAGCAGCACACGGTAGCGCGAGACACATCATTACAAAAGGCGCATGCACAAGAAACAGACTCGTTGCATTTGTACACCTGTATTACCATCTCGATTTATAACCCGCGCGAGGGAATATATCTCTGCGTATGCAGCTGAAACAGGAGCTTGACTGTTCAATCGTGATACCCTCTTCTTCCTCGGGAGGCATATGTATTTGGTATCGCCGTTTCTTCCAGTAAGCACCAATGCATGCATGCACCCGCCTCCCTGCGCTCTCAAATAGATGGTGCAAGTAAAGATGTCCAAATCTTCCGCAGACCCTCTGTCTGGTGTGGAAAGCGCTTCTCAGTCGCACTATTTTCAGGTAAGACTTTTTCGGGATTTGAATATGATCTCATAAACGGTTAATTTCTTCCTACTTGTTGTTGAGCAGTCGTGCATTGAAGCGCTTCATATATCCGCAGAGCGCTACAGCTACACAATCTGCCCGTGTAATATCGCCTTTAATCAGTCACGCGCTGTTGTTTTGTAATGAGCGGAGGCGAGATGTTGATAAGATGTTTTGATGCTCCTCCACCATCCGCGAAACTCCCAATTCCTGTTTTTCCTCCGCCCTGAGATTTCCCACAGCAACCAAGGCCTCGTCCTTCAGGCCAAGCATTCATTTAGCAGTTAAAACACTTGCTTTCTGTCAGTTTCTACTGATTACGGATCATTATAAACCTCTGAGAATTCTTTTATGATGAACTCTCACCTGTAGCCAACCTAAGTCCCGTGGTCACCTGCCCCATCCCTGCTTGAATTACCATATTTGCTGGTAGCTGTGCTTCTGACGGTGGGAACTGGTTTCTAGCAGGTCTTGGCTATTAGTTGGTCCAAACTAGTCACTAGTCACTTATACCAGTCTAATTTGTTCAAATCTCATGGCGATTTGCATCTGTTTTACATTTAGCTGAATTGGTGGCTAATTCAATCTCATTAATGTTTTTGATATAGCCTGTGCTACACTCCAATGGCAAACTTTAATGCTTACTAAAAATACATTTATAAAATATTGCTTAAAAAGCTAAATTGATCATGTTGAACTCTATTGCTAATTACAAAAAAAAAAAACTTAAAGTTAGTTGCATAAATAGTATCAGTATGAGCATCAATATTACTTTTCAGATTGACCACTTTCTTCTGTAAAAAACAACAATATTTTTAATACATAAAAAGCTAAACAAAAACAAGGTCTATCCCTTCGTCTGCACAAGGTATTTAAGCACTGCTTAGTAGAACAGTTATAAACTGTATATATATGTCATATTTTAAAACTTTGCTTTCAACTATTTAAAGAGCTTACAGTTACTCCAGACCTATTTCTTATAGTGGGAACATTAATCTAAACTGCTGCTGGAGCTCCAGAAACACTTACATCTGGTGTCCTAGACTAGTTACAGTTTTTTTTGTTTGTTTTGTGGTCGACTGCTTAGACACAAAATCTTTGCTTGTCACACGATTTCTGAAAGCTGACAGTCAAACGGCAGAGGCACACACCAAATCTGCAAAAACATACACTAATTCTAAGCTTCTTCAGTTTCAGAAAACACAACACACAGCTTCCTACGTAACACACAAAAACCTAACAGGAATGAATATTATTGCAAAGGTGTTTGCCAATGAGATGCGTTTGGGATTTTGTGCATGCAATGCTTTATTTTGCAAGAGATACGAGGCATTTTGCATTTTGTGTGTGATTCGTGTGTAAAGTTTTAAGCAGGCAAAGTAAAAAAAAAGCAACAGCAACAAAGAGCATCTTATTTCTAGGGCATCTTGTGTCTGATGTTACTGTTTGTTGTGATGTGGTCATCTCCATATAGCTACCACGAAAACTCCCGAAGCGCAAGGGTCGTTTTAAACGCTCAGATGGCAGCACCTCGTCTGATACCACCTCCAGCTTCATCAAACGACAGGTAAGGCTCCGCTTTTCTGTCATGAGGTTTACATCATGTGGGATTGTTTGAGTAGTTACTCTGTGCTCTTCACTTCTTTAGTAGTTACAGAGGCTGTGTAGACTGACTCTGGAATCAGCAGGTGTCTTATGAATGCTTTTCACTTTTCTGGCTTTCTCAGAAGCAGAAGTTATCCTAGTTGGGTAAATGTGTGGTGTATGGAAACTACAACATATATATTTGTTCCCGAAATGTTAGTCAAAGGACAGAAAGATGTCAAATATGCATAATAGCTTCTGTATTAAAAAATACTGTTTTTATGCAGAGCTAAGAAAACAAAGTAAATTTATAAGGTACATTTTAATACACGTTATATGTTTACATCATTATATATAATAATGTGTGTGTGTGTGTATGTGTATATATATGAAAAGTTTTCAAAAATGTTTTTATTATGTTATGTTTTATTTGGGATTATTTTGTTAGTTAGCTGTTTATTTTTAAGTTATAACCCAAATGCAGTTTGATTGAAATTAATTTTAGTTTTTTCAAATGAACTCTTCACACACACACACACACACACACACACATATATATATATATATATATATATAGTGTGTGTGTGTGTAAATGTGTTATAGTTTATGAAAAGTATGTATTTGTGGTGTATTTCACCTTAAAAAAATTGTGACAAAATTTGAAAACTTCTAAATTACCCCACTCTTAAAAACTATTACTAATTAACTGCTGGCTGCTGCAATTACTAGATGAACTACACATTTAGAAAACAAAAGTTGCTTGTATATGTCCTCAGATTTCTTTTTAATTACTTTTTTCAGTTTTTAGGTTTCTTCAGTGTCTAAAAATCTTGTCTAATGTGTTTTGTGTAGTAGCTGATTACACTTATCTATAAGAATACAGCTTGCCCTAACACTGTACTGTATGTCCTGGCCTCACTTGTGCTGTAATTCAAGACGTGGCCGCTAGATGGAGGCACCTCCATTACTCTCCTGCAGCATCTTCATGTTAAGAGAATCTTTTAAACACACTAAAAGGAAAAAATAGGTTATGACAAGCACACTAAATTTCTCCATGGCACACTTCAACATCTATGTCAGCCTCGTTACATCAATAAATTTCCTCTGTAATGAGTGACCCAAATTCTTTTGGTTTGTTCAGCGCACACCATACAAGCTCATTCGGCTTTATATTCAGCCTGTAAAATGTGACATCCTTAGATACCTACTCCAGATTCATCAGTGAGGAAACAAAGGCACGTTTACAGACTTTAGGTTTAAAGGGTATTAATAGGGACATTGTCTATTTGGGTGTCCATCTGCCATGCAGTGTTTAATGTGTTAAGAGAGTTTGTATATTGTGTGTGTGTGTGTGCGTGTGTGGAAAGAAGAGACGGCATATTGAGCAGGTTGTTAATTTTTATGACCAGGAGGTCATGGCAGTTTCAATTTTCTCCCAAAATATCACAGTTCCTAAAATATTAAAATAGTAAAATATTAATGGAGCTCATTTGGAGTTGAGCCTGCTGGAGAATGTTAAATCATCACGCTCTCTCTGTGTTCATAAAAACTGTGCCTGTAATGGTGTACCTGAAAATAAGCATCTGTGACGTACATCATGGATTCCTTACATGCACGAAGACAGCGGTCCATGTGCTGTATTTCATAAAGAGATGGTTAACAGGAGGGGGTGCATTATTATGAATATTAGCACTTTTAAGTGTGAAAGAATGGTAAAGTAAAATTGGGTTGCAATTGCTAGTTTATATTTACACTGCCGTTTGAGGTTGGTAAGAATATTTGTTTTTGTTTATGAAAGGAATCTCTTATGCTCACCACGGCTAATTATTTATTACAATTTGAATATATTTGAAAAAGTAATTTATTCCTTCAAATACCTTAAATTTTTAAATGTTCTGCATCATTACTCCAGTCTTCAGTGTCAGAAATATACAGACCTAACTTAAACTGTAGTGCAATTAAAATGTCTGGGTCGTCAAACACTGGCAAAACTTCTAGGTACTATTATGCAGTGCAATATTTATTACATATTTATTTATAACATTTTAAACAAAACATATAAGATTTATCCAAAGGGCAGCAAGGATCGGTCGATCGGCGAACAAAGGGGCAAAACAGTAGCCTGGGCCCGCCCATACTTCCTTTGACGCTACATTCATTTCGCGAGCAAAGTTAGTCTGGCAAAGCTGCCGTTTTAGAGCATTTCAGTTCCCAAAAAAGTGGGAACCAATGAGAAACAAGCACACCCCCCGGCACGACTGAGGCGGGTGTAACGCGATGACGCAGCAGTTCTGCGACCGTACCAGCTTTTAAACATGGCGTGTAGTGAGCAGCAACAATCGTTGGACTCTGCTGTTGCAGCTGTTTCGAGAAATTTTTCATGACAGGTTTTCTTTGAAAACGGAGCAGAAGTAATTAAAGTAAGTAAAGACATTTTCCTACTGCTTTAATG
>JAUMHP010000080.1:4184793-4196360 GCA_032361065.1 Enteromius trimaculatus
CTCATGGGGACCTAAGAAATGTCCCCACAAGGTCAAAATTTACTGGTATTCCTATCTTTGTGGGGACAATTGGTCCCATAAGGTGATAAATACCAGGTGCACACACACACACACACACACACACACATACACACACACAGGTACTTACTGATGCACTGGCTTTAACTGAAGATGAGATGGTTTCTCATTGACATGGTAGAGTGGGAATGGGTCAAATCCACCAATAAAATCAACTGAAAACCAAACAAAAGATGAAATTAAAGGATGAAAGAAATGAAAGAGGAAAATGAGCCATGAAGAGAACAAATGAAACATGAAATGATAATAGCTATGTTAAAACCACTAACAGACATAATACATGACAGAAACGTGAATAATGTGAACATTAAAGCAAGAATATCGACAATGACACATTAAACAAATCTGACAATTATTAAGAATGAACAGTGTGTACATGAAACGTGATAGGATATGTCTAGGTTTGACAAAAATGAATGTACATGACATTTTTCTCTGTGTATATATGAACTCTATTATATATTATATTCTCTCTCTCTCTCACACACACACACACACACACAGACAGAGGAACGAATAACAGGTTTCTGAATGAGTGGTTTTCATTATCAGATGTCTGGCCTCATTCAGCCTGGTGTGACAAACTTCACACTAAGAATACAGACACACACACACTCATTCCTAACTTATATAGAGCAAAGAAAAAGTAGGAGAGATCGTCCCTGCGTCCCAATTCCAATACCACCTATTTTAAATATAAATAAGAATATAAGATTATAATGAGCCCCAAAGTACAGCAAGTTAAAAAATAGAGTAAAATCCGCCCATATCATGTATAATTTCTGCTGGGAATTTTGAATTACGCAGTACACTATGAGGTTTGTGAGTTCAAGAGATGGTTGACTCATAAATTGCAACTGTTATCTTGTATTCACCTTCATTCATTCGGATCTCACATTACTCACTTTCTGTTTTGAACCTAACTGTCCATATAAAGGTATTTGAAAAGAAATGAGATTATGAAGAAAGAAGAAAGGAATTAGCTAGACTCCAATAAGATCACTTAACAAAGGCACACATTTTAGTGCACACTTGCACAGTAGGTGAATTGGGATCTGCTGTAAGAGAACATTTGTTTTAGCTGTGAAAGCACAAACAAACCTTTCAGTCAATCCATAAAACCACAACAGATGGCAATCTCAAGAGCAATTTCACCTCCATGTTTACGCACATTAAACATACAGCAGGCTGGAAAATAGCAGAGCTGGTTTGTTTATCACAAACGACAGGCTTTGAGCTCATAATGTGTCATTAGTGTCTGCAGGATCCGTGGAGCTCCAGAGACCATGAGCGGAGATGCTATGTGAGGAACGCTGGAAAAGCAGAAGTTGTTCCTATTAACGTGAGTAAATGGACAACTTCACATATACTTCATCCTTCAAGACTTGTTGAAAGGACTGGTTCAACAATAAATGACATATTCTGTCATGCCTTTCCAATCTTGGTTAATATTCGAAACCCACATAGAGATATTTACAAAATTAACGCTTACCCCCGGTTTCACATACAAAGATTAAGCCTAGTCCTAGACTAAAATATAAATCTGAGCTGTTTCAAAACATGTCAGAGCCTTTGTTTTGTTTTAAGATGCACACCAATATATGTTTTAACGTAACCTGAGAGGTATCTTTGCTTCCATTAAAAATGAGCAATGATTGACTTGCATACATACAGTGAATCACAGATAAACATAGAAGCTCAAACTGAAGTTTTATGGGTTTAAAACAACGTGAGGGTGAGACACTGATGTCGGATTTTTCCTTTTTAGGTGAACTGCTCCTTTAAGTAAGTTTTAAAGAGTCAACCACACACTTATGACTAACTATACTTGCTGAAAGATTTCTTTTCATATGCAGACTGTTTCTGTGGTGGAGAAACAGCCTTACAGACAAATGAATCTGAATGAAGAGGAGGCGGAGGTCTGTAGTACAACTGTCCAGACGAAGTTAGTCACCAGGGCGCAATGCATTTTCAAAAAGAGAGGTGGGTGGAATGAATAGCAGTCACAATACTGTGAAAAAACCTCAGTTGAGTGAGAGAAGTTGAGTGCTTGTCTCAATGTATGCAGATCTGAGAGCACTCTCTCAGAGCGCAGAACTGCCTATATTGTCTAGGTATATTAAATATTTGATAACACTTTAGGAGAGGGAACACATATTAAGAGTTTTCCCTGAACAGATTCTTAATTTGCTGCTTTTAAATAGTTAGTGGTAAATATGCTAGCAATAAGCATACTAAAAAACAACTACCTAATAGAGAGAACTGGTCCTTGTGTCCTCAGATATTTTCATGTATGACCAGTAACATCTAAATAATATAAAAATGTATGCTATTTAACTCCTTCCCCAACACTGACGAGATACCTCATAAACTGGATTTCAATCCCGGGTCTACCAGCTCGAAAAAAATTATTCTAAAAAAAACAAACTCTTCATAAACGGAGAGATCAGAAACAATATAGATCATAATATAGATCACATATGCAGATTGTGTTTTGAGTCTGATCGGGACGAAGTAGGCTAGTCAGTGACGGAGATGCCTTTACACACAAAGATATCTCTAGTTATGTCGTGGACAGATTAATAACCCAGGGATATGAATATATATATGTGTGTGTGTGTGTGTATATATATATATATATAGGTAAATATGTATGCATGTGTGTGTGTGTGTGTGTGTGTGTGTGTGTGTGTGTGTATATATATAGGTAAATATGTATGCATGTGTGTGTGTGTGTGTGTATATATATATATAGGTAAATATGTATGCATGTGTGTGTGTGTGTGTGTGTATATATATATATAGGTAAATATGTATGCATGTAGCCTAAATGTGTGTGTCTGTAAACATATGTTCAACAAATGTGTGTATGCGTCTGTCCTGTTTAATTGATGCAACTTAATTTATTCATATATTTATTTACAATGTATTTTGCTTGAAATTGCAATACTTTGATAAAAATGCATTTTTCTCAGTTTTTTGTCCAAAATGTTGTATTTCTACATTTAAGTGACGACAAAACATGAACCTGTGAAGATAGAATAAAATGGATTTTTGGTTTGAAAGCACAGGCTTGTTTCTTTATTTCGATATTATATAGATTTATATATGCATAGCAGAAAATTTTCTCCAGGCCATAAAATTTAGGTGAAAATCATAAAAAATGCTAGCTGACACAACGTGAGGTCGTATTTCGGACTCGGTGTCTAATGACATTTTAGTCGGAAGTAATTCAAAACACAAAACTATGCCTATGTAATACAGTGTATAGGAAGAGTTTAAACCGTGCCTTGCATTATTACAGGCAGAAACACATAAATCTCACGCAAATCAAACGACTCAAGTTCACATAAAAAATGCTTGTTGACTCCGTGAGGCATGTGTGTGTCTCTCTCTCCTCTGCTTTTACCTGTCTCTCTCTCTCTCTCCGCTGCATAATGTAAGGCACATACATCGAGGAAGCACTCATGCCAACATTCAGCTCTATTTTGACCCACTTTCCTAAAAAGCCTGCACAGGAATCTGCTCAGCACTGATAACCAACCAGACACTCGAGGTCCCACACGCAATCTCTCTCTCCTGTTCCTGCTCTGATGTGCAGCCAGGTTTGCGTTTTCTTTTGGTAAAGGCAGGTCTGAGAGAGGATCCGGGCTTAGATCAGTACTCATGAGCCCACGCGTCCCTAGAGCTGGCAGAAGGGCCGGTCTGTCCGCTGTGATTAGATTAGATTCACACCGCAGCGAAGAGGCTGCTGCTGCTTTTAATGAGCCAGCGATAACAGTGGGACTGCGACGACAAACTAATTATGGATGCAAGTCATTTAAAACACACAGAAAGAGCGAGGGAGATGAGAAGGAAGGGCGGACAAGGCAGAAAAAGGATCCAGGGATAAAAATGAAGCCTGACACATTATTATTCAAATCACCTGTAGAGAGAGGGAAACTTCAGAGGCGCGGAAGAGCAGTGGAGAAATTAAATCCTCCACTTCAAATGAGCGTGTAAATGAACCACACACAGCTTTGCATGATAGAAAATAGACCCAGTGGGCTGCTTACACACACAAAAACACACACACACGTCCGTCCAATGGCAATGCAGCATGAGAAACGAAAAAGTGCTTTAGCCTGCAAATTCTAACTTACGCACAAACACAAGTCAACAATCATCTCCCTTAGATACTTAAAATACATATTTAAGGAGAAGTACCGCATCTGAGGTAAAGTCGGTGGATGAAAGCATTAAATATTCTTCAGAATATTTTCCATTTATTGCCTTTGCAAGCAAAGAATTCCTGGGGAAGCTACGCCAGCTTGGCAATGTAAAGTGTCTCAACTCCAGCTGTGTAAAGTCAACTGTTTGTAAACCCATTATAAACGTTAGAAATGCATGGCTGAAACATGTTACGAAGACTGTGGACTACTTAATACTTAATGGTGGAGTTATACCGTTAAAGCAGGATTCATTCAGCGAAACTTTGGTGCTCGTTATGCTTTGAATCACTCTCGCGGTACTTTGATGTCAAACTCTGATTGCTCTGCGCAGTCGAACACACACATAATAACTAGAGCACATATGCATCAGTGGTTTGTCTGTTCAATCATGAGTTACTGTCCTTGCCGTTAGATACTACAGCCTACAGTTTGTGCCTTCGTCACGTTACGTGACGTATTATTATTTGCAAAAGAGCTTGGTCTCCTTATTTAAATCAAGCTGCTTGAGGAAGACAGTTGAGAGAGACAACAGCTTTCCTGTGAGTGGGCATGGTTTCAGCGGCATTCAAATTAGCCTAAGTGGTCAATAACATCTTATCCCGGACCCTTTCTCAGACAAACATGGAATAATTACTGTTATGCCAAGTACTTAAAATGTAGTAACTCTTCCAATTTTTCATCAGCGCAACTATTTTTGCAACTTGCTATTCCTGATCAGTTTAAGATGCTGTCATTCTACAAAGCATTTAATTGTCTAAACGCTTTAATGTATTAAAAGTTTGATTTTAGCACTAGCATACATATGTCCTCAAAACTAACAGGCATGAAAGCCACCAAACGGACATTTGGATTTCACGCGCTCTTTAAATCTCCAGGGCTGTGAAGCAACCTCGGGGCAATAAAACTTTCTTCTGCGTATTTATAATCACTTTGATGTTGGTAAATTTGTACAGAGCATACATATAGGGTTCAGCCGAGCACATGTGCACGATAAAATACAAACGGCCTGTTCTCCATGAGTGATGACGCTCAAAGGTCATTGGAAAACAAAAGCAAACAAGAATTGACGGTAAAGGATAAAAAGTTAACCAATTGTCTGCAATCTATCGTTCTTATCCACAAGGTGCGTTCATCCAGGGAATGTTCTGCAGTGGTCTGTGAAAGAATGTTATTCCCTGTTTTTTTTGAAGAGGGGAAAATATTAATAGTCAGCGGAGGGCTGGTGTTTGACCCGTACAAACTTGGCAGTGGCTTATCTCATCCCCTGGGCTTCACTCTGGTCCTCTCCCACTTAGTGAGTCTGTTACAGTTTTTTCCAGACGCTAGGACCCATTTCTCAATACTCACTTTTGCACAGTGAGCACAACAGAAGTCTATGTGGGCTAAACTGAGGATCAATTATCATTGTTTTGGCACAAAACGCATTCAATGACTACATCTCTCAAATTTCATGAATTCTTTTCTCACTCAGACACAACAACTGCCACAAATCTTTGTACGAACAGCACATTTTGCACATGCTTACATACTGTTTTCAAAACTGTTAAACTTATGTTCAAAACAATGACATAATGCTAAATGAATAACACAGCACTATTTTATTGCTGTTGATTTTTTATAGATTAGCATTACTGCTCTATCTGTATCAGTGCAAGATGTTTATACAAATTCTTGAATTTTGGAATTACTTAGTGCAAAAAAATTTAAAATAAATAAACAACATAAAATATTGACGAATTCTTCATGATGTCTGATTTATTCCAGTAACATATATTGCAGTTATAAACAATATTTATTGCAGTTATAAACAGAGATGCGTCCTTGTTTCACACTAGAAAACGCTGTGTAATGCTACATGTTGTTAATGTTTTTTAGTTCATTGTTTTGTGGGTGACAAAGTGTGTTTGTCGGCTGTCAACCTTTGTTAGTGTTCTGGAAGAATGAATTTATTTGAGACCTGAATAAAGTGTTTTGGTAGTTGTAGTGCATTTTGAATGAGAAGTGAACTGCTTTGCCGTGCTGAAACTTGTTTAGGAGAATTGTGTGAAGAGTTTTTCAAAAGTGAACAAAGTATTGAGAAATGGGTCCTAGCGTCTGGAAAAAACTGTAATCATAAGTCCCTTATTTCCTGTTTACAGATAGGGTTCTTCAACGCAATCATGAAAAATAAATACATTTTTAATGATACAAATAATATATCATTTTGTTCTTTTACTTCTCATCTATACATTAATGCTGTGTTTTCGGCAATATTACAGTTTTTTCCAGACAAAAAAATAAAATTCCAAAGAAATAGGAATTCTATTAAAAAAACAGCACACCTATCAGTGCTAACAGTATCTATACAACACTGGAATGCACTTTCTTTTCCTGGCAAACCCTAATATTATTGTTTAGCAGATTTATCTGGCAAAATCTAATCTGTGCTGCTACTGGCATCTTCCAAGAGCGTTACACACACACACTTTCTGATTTCCCACACAAATACAAAAGCTCAGAGGGGAAAAGAAATGTGCCTGGGGCAATATTTCTGAAAAATAATGCTAGGTTGCTTCTTGCATGTTTCATGACACTTTTAAAATGAAATTTCTAGTGAGTGGTGCCAAACGTGCTTTCTCTCTGATGAATCTGGCAATTTTATTATGCTGGTTGTTGCATGCATTATGGAGGTTTTTAAATGAAATATCCAGGTGAGTGCCACTAAAAAGTTAATTCTCTATCACATTTGAATATAATGTACTACAATAAAACCTAACCCTAACCCTGATAATGTTCAAAAAACAGCACACTTAAAACAAACAAAACATTTGTGACCCAGTACTACAAAACCATTCATAAGTATCTTTTTTTGTTGTTGGTTTGAACAATATTTGACTAAGATACAAATAAAAAACATTACAGTAGCAAATGTACAAAATATCTTTATGAAACATGATTTTACTTAATTTCTTAATGATTTTTGCCATTAAAGAAAAAATATATAATTATGGCTCATACCATTTATTTTTGGCTATTGCTACAAATATACCCCAGTGACTTAAGATTTTGTGGTCCGGGGTCACATTTGCTGTTGCGAAAGTCCTTCAGCTGTTTTATTATAACTCATGATTCACAGGACTCACAAAGCACTCCACATCTCAAGGGCACCACTGTACCAGGTGCGCTACAGAGCAAGTTTACTATCTCAGAACAGCCATACATATGGCGCTGGTTATATGACTCAAACATGAAAGAAAAATTATTACTTTGCCAATTATTTTAAAAGTGTTTTAAAGACGTAGAATAGTGTACTAGCCAAAACATTTAGGTCGCCCCCAGGTGACTGAAAGAAGTATAAGTCTTAAGCCCCATTCACACTACACGCGATAAAGTGACGCAATCCCATTCATTTCAATGGAAGGACTCTGTGCATATTTATATTATATTCAGTCATTTGCCTCCAAAATGTTTGTATTTAGCTGCAAGAAACCTATTCGCTCTCAACAATGACGTTACTAAGAAACCAGTAATGAGAACGCCCACTAGCGACCTCATCGCCAGCCTCTAGCGACATACAGCGACAGAAGTCGCTGCTAGTGTGAACGAGGCATTATAGGTGTCCAATGGGTGCCCTCTCCACGTAATCTAACAGGATGGGAGACAAACTAATTACACTTCAAAAAAATTTCAATTTTATTAGCAATGATCATCATTTTTATGAAAAGGAAAAAAAGTTAGTGATGTTTTACTGCCACTAGTGTTCATTTCAGATTAAAACAATAGTAAATTAGAAGTATAGGCGTGTTTTTTTGTTGTTGTTTTTTTACAAACTGCAAGTAAATGCTTTTTTTCAGTGTGTATTTGTAGCAAAAAAGTGCTTACAATTCCAAACTTTTAGGCACACTTACAAAGACACAATTGTCCAAACTGAATTTAGTAATACAGCGTTTCTCACTAAATGTGAGTGCTCCCCCTCGCATGGATCAAAAAACGGGTTTTACATCCATATTTCATATTCTTCAACATTGATAATTCATACGGTTTAGATTTACTCTCACAAAACTTGAAGGACACAGAGCCATTTTATCCTGAATGTTTATGAAAGGCTACAATCAGACAGACCTATTTCTTTATCTCTTTGTTTCTAGACATATTTCTTTAACAAAAAATTATAGTGTCTGTTTTAGACATATAAACGGGAAAGAATGTGTTGTTTGGACAGACTTGCATTTTTCTCTTATCTCTCGCACTCACACACACACTTTTGACCTGAGCAGACAGACATCAGTCCTCCACACCAGCAGAACTACTGCCAGCCAGACAGATGGGCACGATAGGAGATAAGAGAAGATACTCACAGCTGTCCTCCTCCTCTGTGATGACACTGATGACGTAGCAGGCGTAGATGAAACCCAGCAACTGAGGAGACAGACACAAACACGTCAGTGTGTCGACAGAGACTGACAACACAAAAAGCGCCAAAGACAGACAGGCCGACATCAGACTTCTGAACCGCCTTTTTACCTTTCACTTTCCACCCGTTTCTTCACATCAGTGCATCGTTATTCTGTAGCTACGTTTTTGGAGTTGTTAGTTGTTCTGTATATAGGTACATATGTATGTATGTACTGTAGCCTAAATGTATGTGTGTGTGGATAAACGTGTGCCTCGGTTTTTGTTACTCGCCAAAAGTCTAATTCTCAGCATTAGGGGTTTGTTGAAATCCCTAACCATAAGTATGTGCAGCAGAAATGACAAGGACGTCTAATAAACCATTCATTATGAGAAACACATGGCCGATAATACATTACTCAAAAAGACGTTAGAGAGTTTTACAAAGTCCTGTGCCAAGTGAACAGGGGTTGGGTGTGTGGATGACATGCATATTGATAGGTATGGCAGTGCCACAAAGGCAGATGGCACAGCTCTGCATGAAAACACACACACAGGGCAAACTCAAGTCTCAGAGAGTGGCCCTATTCCAAACCAATTAATCTGTCACTGGGCAGACTGCCCATGTACACCTACCCCGAAAATAAATAATGTGTGCGTGTTTGCATATGAACGAGATGGAGAGAGAAATAGATACTGACAAATAAACTTAAATGACGGTCTATGAGGCCCATGAGAGGCTGTGGTAGAGCGGCTGAACGCCACAGCGCAGGTGAGACACAACTGCTGTGCAGCGGTTCAAACCTCCAATCAGATACCATGACACTGAAGGGGTTGCGAGATACCAACTGCATCAGAGGAAATGCCATCAACCAGACTGCCAACTACAGAGCTGAGCTGACTTGATTAGTATGTTGCATTAACCTTGAGTCTGTTGCTCCAGGCTGCCATGTGTACGCTGAAGGCTGTGGAAGTCATTTTAATAAAACGATAATATAGTGATATACTGATAAAACAGTAATAAAACGATAATATGGTGTTACATTTAATTCCTGTGATGCAAAGCGGAATTTTCAGCATCAGTCTCACATGATCCTTCAGAAATCATTCTAATAAGTTGATTTGATGCTGAGGAAACAGTGATTATTTTTTCTGAATTCTTTGATTGATATAATGTTTAAAAGAACTGCATTTATTTGAAACAATAATGTTATGTTTAAATGTTCAATTTAATGTTTTATATATATATATATATAGTTTAACTAATATAACAAATTAATGCAATGATTAATGCATCCTTTTTTCAATAAAGTAATTTCTTTAAAAAACAATCTCAAATGTTTAAAAGGTACTGTATTTTTATTAATTGTATAAATATGTATTAGTATTATATTGTTATTATAACTGTCTTACTGTACATTATCACTTGTTCCATACAAGAAGAGCGCATACTGAATCACAGCAGAACAGGCTATTTATTATTCAGCTATAAATATTAAATCCTTTGTTGAAGAGCGCTCTCACTCTGAGATCAAGAGACAGATGTAACCCAAACGTAATAAATTCAAAACTAATTCTTGCTCGGGGCATCTCAGGCGAAGAGTGAAAAGACAGACGGAGCGGCTCTGCACCTGAGATCTGACCACTCTCAGCTGAGATCCAGTGCAACACTTCATATCACGTTAATTATGGTCATTAAAAAAACATAAGCTTTTTAAAAGTCAAGGTCGGGAAGCCAGGACCCAGTTTCACCGTTTCAGGCCTTCCTCTACTGATTTTAGTTTCTTTCCGTTCTCTAGTGAAGTGGTACAAAGTGATGCAGATCCAGCCTGTTCTCTCTCCTCTGATATATAAAGCGACAGAGCAGACAGGTTGGGTTAGCGGTGTTTCGGCTGTGTTTCATGGACCGATCGTTCAGGTCAAAGGGTAAAGCTGCAGAAGAGAGACAAGGTTTTCAGGTCAGTGGCCTCTAACTCCCTCGGGGTGTTTCTCATGACAGCTAATTCAGATTTCAATCTCAGTTTAGTCTTTATAATGCCTTTAATATGAATAGAATTATCTCAAAATTGCTTTTGTAATCATTGTGGAATCTGCCCTAAGAAATAATCCGTAGAACTCATAAAAATGTAATATAAGTATATATATACACCGTTCCTGGCATACGGTAACATTTTGGCTTTATCATTAAAAAACAAAAAAAACAAGATTTTTAGCATTCTACCAAAATAGTGAGATGTTTACATATATGAAACACAGACAGGCCTAGCTCTGTATTCTATTACAATTTCCACCCTATTAGTTTTACATTCCACAGTCTATAAAAACCTAACAGGGTGGAAGATTTTGAGCTAAACTGGCCCTAGTTTTTTTTTTTTTTTTTTTGAGTGATCAACATTTAGCTCTCTAACCTTCTACAAATTAACCTAATATTTTTTTTTTTTTGATTGGACAAACATTCACTATAATATAGCCTAGCGGAGGAACTTTAAGAGTGCTAAACTTTCCTGCTGAAAAAATAAACAATATCACTTCCTGAAAATGATCTCAGTGGAATTGTGGTCTATTTTGGAAGGCAAGGAAGTACTTACGAACAGAAGCTGTTTTACCAAAACCAGATATTTATTTGATGCAGTTAATTGATCAATTAAATCTATTTATTTTGAAAGCATCTTCATTTTACAGCATTTTTACACAAGTGTCTAAAACTTTACAGCATCTGTTTGTATGGATGGACTGTACTACCTTTCCAGGTAGGTTTTTTTTCTTCAATATACATAATATATTATGTATTAATATTTTACATAATATAATTATATATATATATATATATATATATATACATACACTACCAAAGTTTGGGGTCAGTAAGATATTTAATGGTTTTTAAAGATGTATCTTCTGCTCATC